>BMAO01036525.1:0-16885 GCA_019973975.1 Trichonephila clavata | reverse complement strand
TTACAGAGAAACAGATAAGTCTTCCAGTAATCCGGATTTAATTCCACGCGAAGAAAAAATTGCGGACAGTATTGGAAGCAAAGGTGTACCAAAAGCGACATTCCAGTTAAAATAATCTTCTTGAAGAAAGGCAACGATATAAATTCTCATGGAGGTAGTGCGTGCCTTAGATAGTAGATTGGTCGAAGAAACTTAAAGCCCTTGTAACGTCAAAAGATGGTTATTTTAAATAAAATGAGCAATATATGTTAAATTCAAAGGTACAAAAAACTTAAAGAAAAAAAATATTTAATTTTATAATTGTATCGTAACTTAAAAAAAATGACTAAGTAATTATTCTTTTTAAAAAAAAACGTCTCTGTTTTGATTAAAATAAATTATTCTTTAATTTAATTTAATTTAAATACTAAATTTATTAAAATTGTTTAATTTGTTATAATAATTTGATTTACTTTTTAAACTTATATGCTTAGCTGTGGTGTACAACATATGTAATTCTTTTAAGTTTAAGAAAATGATAATTCATTATATTCGAACTTACTTAGAAATATTTCATCATCTGTAATTTTTTCGTATTTATACTAAATGATCTAAAAGGGACTTGAGTTTATTAAAGAAAAAAATCTATTCCAAAAATGTTGAAAAATATAAAAGAAGTAGCAGTTACAACTATACAATATTTCACGTTTAAAATGTTTTGTTTGTTTGTTTCTTTGGAGAAAAAAATATTTTTTCCAAGTTTCTCCACTGAAACGTTTCTCGTGCATCTTGTAATAGAATGATTCTTTTAAGTTATAAAGACTGAAATTTTAGTTTGAAAGCTTTATACAATTTTTTATCTTACATTGCAGCTAGGGATGTTGGTTTCGGTAAGTATTAATTGATTTCATGTTCCTCTTTGAAAACTTAAGTTGCTGGTCATAATTTCTTAAAACAGGAATTAAAAAAAGCGTTTTCTCAATCTCATTCATAAGATAACTAGGCTGATATTCTAACACAGAAACAACATAACTTTTAAGTGAAATGCACAACAATAAAGAATAAAATACTATATTTAAACTACAAAGAAAGATTTGAGAAACGTTTTAATAAAATGTTGTGGTCTTGTGTTTTAATACGTACGAAAGACGAGAGGTAGTGGAACAGGCACATACATTACAAACACAGAAGAATATAGACTTTTATTACAAACGATGATCCAGCTTAGAACAGAAAGGGGTACGCTGATGTCTTTTCGAGGTGGGAATCCATTTCAGCTGAAAGTCCGTCTTCTATTCCCGAGGATACATCCATGCCTTATTCGGGATTCGAACCCGAGGCCACTCGATTACAAGCTGAGTATCATAACCACCATACTAGGTGGAGCGGCCGTTTGCATAAAATGACCAATGGAAAATAACCAAATATATTTTTATACTTGGATTCACTTATGAATTTCCTTAAATTTAAAAGGGATTTTTTTATTGAGTATGAAGAAAATATGTGCTTTAGGCATAAATTATTTTATAACTTTGCACGCTATTTATCCTTATAGCCAAATTATTTTCTGGCTATTCATACAATTAATTGGAATTATTATGCTTCTGGCAATTTTTCCACCAATATTTATACTTCGTAAGAGAATGTACCCAAAAGATCTGGGTTTGTAAAATTTACAGAGATATTTAGCTAATCAGGTACGCGTTCAAAAACGGCATAAACTTTAAAATTTATACACATTTTTCAAAACCAGCATACTTATTTGGATAACTATTTGTAAAAGTTAAAATACTATCTATAATGCCTACTCATATTAAAATAAAATAAAATAGAGACATTAAATGAGTAGCAGAAGTTCTGCTTTTAATTGGAATGCATAGGTGTAGAATTGAATTAATGTTTTAAATGTCTAGATCTATATTAAAATTTTAAAAGCTTTATAATCAGCTATACATTTTCTGAAAGTACATCAAATACTACTTCCCAAATATAAAGTTTTATGTAATTTGATAAAAAATATATTTTTACGATGGTTGTGCAAACATTAAACTTCTGTACATTTCCTGACAAAAAAATCTTAAAAAATTACTTTTTTATGATATTTACAAATTATATATATACAGATGGTTTATACACTTTTCTGACTTTTATATATATATGTGATAACTTATTAAATTGAATATATTTTTGTTAACTTATCTTTTTAAAACTTACGAGTCTTGATTGCTCAGGAATTTTAACAAAGAAGCAGAAAACAACTCATAACTTTTAAAAATAATAATGTATTTAATTTGAATATTCATGTGTTATTTTTAAATTTTTTCTAGCTATTGTAAGTGAAGGTAAGTTGATATTTCTTTAGCTTTGAATCCATGTTGATAGCAGTGAATTAAATTACTTAAGCACCACAACATAATGATGAGTTAAAAGAATAAAGCATCTATACGTTTATAAAATAGTATGAAGTGAAATCGATTAATTTAAAGTGATTTATGAAAGTAGAATATATTAAGAAACTGCATAATTGAAAAAAGAATTAATAATCATTATGTTGAATAAATATGTAAAACCGTGTCAAATAAAATTTAATAATGGTTATAATGATTATAATATATAATAATTCATTTAAGGACAAGATAAAACTAAAACTGCAGCAAATATTTTCTCTGAAAATGACTCATTTGAAGTACTTTGATGAAACCTATCTAAAAAATTCATTCTCCGAGTAATTTTGGATAACCTAAAGGCTGTTTCTAAAAATACTAATTCCTTTTATAACAGCAAAGTGTGATAATTCTGTAGACATGTTATTCAAACTTGGCAAAAAAAATCTCCAATGAATTTTCTATTCCATTTCTTGTTTTGTAGTTTTGCTTAAGATGTTTGAACTTTTTAGTCTCTTTGCATTATAAAAGCTTTCCATAAATTCATTTTATTCTTCAATTACAAATAAAATTTGTTTCATGATCCTTCTTAATCGGGATCCCCAAGAGATTTTCTTACAATGCACCCTAATGGCATCGTCAAATATGTTCCTAGAAAACGCGTGCAGAAAAGGTACAATAAATATACTGAAGAGCCAAAAATCTGTTGCGTTGCAGGAATGAGTATGCAAATAATAGACGTATGTAATCAGTTTAACCGCCTGCGTTTGGCAGCTCTTGTATCAGGCAACAGGTATCTGATATCGATATTATATATTGGTTCCTGCTGCTATAAGGGTGGACCTTCGGGATTTAAATGACTTTGAACTGAGAGTTAGAGGTGGCGCATGAGAGATGGGACATAGATGGGGTAGTGATAAAATTAAGTCTTTCAGTCACAGCCCTTTTATGAAAGTATCATGAATATCATATATCCAGTAAAACATGAAATCTATAACTTTGGTGCTCTAAGAAAAAGACGTTGTAGGAACAGCTTCATTGGCGACTAAGGAGAGTTATTTAATGCGATGGACATGCAACACCTCTTCAAATTTCCACGTATTTCCCTGATAGGGCTTTAGTTAGTATCAGGATGTGAATTGTTCAAAAGACCATAACTGATATGGACTTTCAGAACCAAAGAATCGTTAATGACTAAACGGAACAATGCTTTACGCCTCGCCTGGGCCCGCCAACTCTGTCATTCGACTGTTGATGACTGGATCAACGTTGCCTATTTTAGTGAGTTGTTTCCAATTGTGTCAGGAGTACGCTGTGATAGGTACATAAGCATCCAACCCAATCACCCACTTTCATTTATGTCCATTGAGCATTCGAAAAGACTTGGATAATTTGAGAACAGTGCGACCCCTATGCGTTGAAAGTCGCTATTGAGTGATTCCAGAGGGACTCATGATTTTAGTTATTTCCATGGGCCATCTCAATCCCTATTATTTTAATATATCTTGGATTCCTTCCAACATGCTGTCCAGTTGAGATTTCACCCCCCTCGCACTCCTTTGTATTTATAGGGTTGCCCTACAGGATCTACGGTATTAATTGCCTCTAGAATATAATCATACGTTAGTTGAATTTACGTCACGTCGTGTCTTGTGGCATATCTGTTTGATTGTATAAATTCTACATGGTATTAGGAAGGTGCACCTTTTCTGTTGTCTCTTCAGTGTTGGGCAAAGTACACTTGTTAATGTAAACTTTCCTTTGTTCAAACATTTCTATCAAATAAGCATTCTTTAATAAAAAAAGAAAATCTTTTGTCGAATAAAATGTCATTTACATTCACAAAAGTTCTAAATCATAAAATTTGCATTCTTCAGAAGAATACTGGAATTATAAAAAAACCTTCCTGTTAATTCTTTCTTAAATGAATAGTTTCAAAACAATAATGTCTAATGAGTTCAACTTATCGAATAAAAATTTGTAAAACCACATTCAAAATTTAAAACCTAAACATTGCTGTTTTATTTGACTCGAAGTTAATAAATAATATGTCTGCAGTATTCTACTTTACCATTATTTTTGCATTTAACTAATTGAGTTGGTGCTTACGCATATTCTACAAAAGTATGCAAGGGATTAACTGTAACTTTACTTCGTAAATTAAAGTAATATTCTTACATCGAAAAAAAGTCATCTTTGATACAAACATGAGTAAAAATATATGTAAACTAATTTTTTTTTTTACATATAACTAATTCTGTTAAAATATTTATTAATTTTATAGCAGATGAAACTTTAAAAAGTAGCAACATATTTATACTAAGTACATAAACAATATATTTTAGCTTCAGTTAAAAAAATACCTAACCTTTAGATCTGCTAAGAAATTTAGCGATCAATTAAAAACTCAACATTTTAGAGAATAAAGATTTTTTTATGGAAACATTACAGTGCAAATATAGTTTATTGAAAAAGGTTTTTAAAAGTCTGTTCTTATTTTTCAGCTGAAGCTATCCTTGATCCTATCGCTGGCTGTAAGTATTCATTTTCATCATAATCAATTAAGAATGAAAAAGAAAACAATAAGTTATTAGAAAACTAATAGCTCAGAATAGAATAAAAGCTAAATCTAATTAAAATTATTTTCAGAAATTAGTAAGGAAATTAAATCTTTGAAATTTCACAAAAAATTTTCACTTAAATTATGTATATTTTGCACAATTTGAATCATTTAAAATAATTCGCAAGTTATAATGTGAAAAGCTCATTCGTTTTCCAGTTAGTTTATTGAATAGAATTTCAGATTTTATTCCGTTATTTCAATTTAATTTTCATTGATCTATGTTAATTTTCAGAAGTTATTTTTAACAAATACGCTAAGAACAGAAGTCAGCTGCACTTTTTATTTTTATATGTGATGCTATTTCTGGGAAAAGCCAAAATGAGAATTTAATATTCTGATCAGAAGATATTTGTTGCATGTAGCCCCATAGTGAAAATATTGGCAACTTACGCCAATAAGTTGACGCGGATTTAGTTTGAATCACGGCGGTTTTATAAGAAGTTGATTTTTTGAAATCACTACTTTTGGATGCAAAACACATTTAGTTTCTGTTAAGTTAATGATGATTCTGTTTTCTTTAAATCAAATCTTACCTTTTTTATATATATTTATTCTGATAAGGGTTTTAAGTCCATTTGTTAAATAAAACACTATTTGACTCTTAATCTATCTTAAGCAAAGGTCTGACTCATTGTGAATCCTGGTATTGCTTAAATTAATCAGATTGAATTAAATATTAGTTTCTAACCTAAAAGTGACATGATTTACTGAAAAGGCTAAGAAAAAGTATATTAGAATAAGAATCTTTATTAAGAAAGCTTTTTAAATGAGACAAAATTAAGATAAGGTTTTTAAAACTTTTTATAGAATCATTTTTTTTATCATATTTAAATCCAAATTAATAACACACAGATTTCTCTAATAGTATTAATGATTGATAGAAATACAAAAAGTCTAATGGTCACTTTTAAATATTTGCCTTTTAACTGACAATTAATTCGTTAGAAATATATAATTTTCTATTTATATATAAGGAAGTTAAATATCAAATATGTACTATACTATTATAAATATTAATTAAAAGATGAAATTTTTAATGATATCAATAACTTTTACAGTCTTAACTCATGGTGGTAAGTAATATTTTCTTTTTGACAATGTTATGAAAAAATTCTATTTTCTGTATGTCGCTTACATCAAAAATTACAATAAACAGGCATAGTTATATAAGCCTCAAAGTTCATAATTCGGGAAAAATGAAAACAAAGTTAAGATTGAAATTTCAGGTTAAATTAAGCAAGGTAATTGGATGCTTAAAATTAAGTTGCTGTTATAATTAGTTAGGCTTTTCTAATTATTCCTGCAGCCTGGAAGGGGTGAATTGCTTTGCAATGAAGTTAAAAAATGGTTTAGGTTGCAAATCTGAAACTTTTGAGTTATACCGAATGAAACACGTTAGAATAAAATTACATTGCAACGAAAAATGTACAATAAATATAGTCTCTTAATAAAACAAAATCTCTAACTAGCAAGTTAAATTGTAAATTCAGTTTTCCAACTTAATTGTTGAGTAAAAAGCTTTATGGAATTTACTAGTAATTGATAGAGAAATGTGTTTCTATGAACACTCAATTAAGAATATACGTATATTTTTTATTAATGTTAGAATGTAACAAAGCGAGTCTTATACGTATATATAAATAAATTTTAATATTTTGAATATGAAATTAAGTACAATATAGATTTGAGCAATTTATTCTCTTAGACTGGTCTTCAAACCGTGGCCCGCTAACGGCATTTTAGTGCCCCGTTATTTGAATTCGAGGCAATTTAAATGAAAGCATTGCCGTGTCTGCTTTTCCTCTTAAACAATGCTATTTTGTCTGTATATTGTTCTGTGTTTTTGATATTTAAAGCATTTCACTGATGTGTTTGATTTACAGTTGAGATAAAATTTTCTGAAAATGATGAATTTTTCAAAAATGTCACTGTATTTTAAATAATTTTAAATATAAAAATCTTGACTATGAATAAGACCTCAGGAATTTTCGAAACAAAGGTGGACTTTTATCTTCAACTGGTTTGCAAAGTATTTTAAATCGACATCCATTTAACTTCTTTGAAACCGATATATATATATATATATATATATATATATAAACACCACCTTTTTCTTCTCTTAAAATCAGTTGTAGTGTTGTAAAACAAACCTCTCTATTTTTATATAAACTTTTTGACTACATATTTTTTTGACAGTCGTGAGGCCTGTGGATCACTGTGAATTTATTAATGTGGCTCTTGAGCACAAAAGGTTGAAGACCTCTGTCTTAGACAAAAAAAAAGGCTTATAAGTTGAAAAAAACCTTTTTCATATAATGTTTCGAGTGAATTTTAGTTATTATTTAGGAGTATTCATTTTAAAGGACGTAGTTTTATCTGAAAAGAATATCTTTCCAAATAATACGAACAGACTAAAATTCTAAAATCAACTGCAGATAGTGAAAAGCTTCATTTGGATATGACTGTTATACGAAAAAAAGCTTCTGTTTTGCACTTTTTTGTTCACTTGATGCGTGTATTAAAGTAAGTAATTGACTTGATTTAAATTGTTAAAAATAAATGAATGAGAGAAACTGAATTAGATGCGAGACTAATTATAAATTTTGATTAAGAAAATCATTAATATGGTTTCTGAGTAAACATTAGCTTTTAATAAATATAAATTGTTAATTGTCTAACCATAGTGTGTTATGAAAAAATGAATAACTGATTTGAAAAAAAGTCCTATTTGTTCCGAGATAATTTTTAGCTGATATAGCTAACTATGTTGTTAGGGAAATCGTTGGATTTATAAGCGAGAAAAATTTCTCTACTCTAGTTTTACAGTCGTATGTCATAAATTTTCATTACTGACTACTAAAAAAAATTGTGAAAATATTTCAAACATTGACTTAAATTTATTTGTTTCTACTTTTGGTAGTTGATTGTAATTGATATATTTTCTCTTTATTCTTTTATACCTATAGTTGGACAAGGTCTCAAAGGTAAGCAGATAATAAATTTCTGTTGTTATACTGGTATAATCCAAACCTATTTAAAGTATTTTTTTTAAAAATTTAAAAATTTGTTATTTTTAAAAATGGCGAAAGTTATATATACTTTTCCGCGTTATGTAACTTAATAGCATTCTTAAAATTATTTTTTGTTGAAAAACAAATTAAGAAAGTATTATTAATTTACTTATAATTTTTTTAACAATTAAATAATAATCGATTACTAGTTTTTAATTATTATTAAGTAAATAATTTTCTGTAAATGTACTTTCAATGTTTCTGATTCTTTCAATTTCTTTTGTAGAACTTCTTTGTGCACGTAAGTATTTGTGTTTTTGTAATATTTAGGGTGAAATGAACATTTATTATCTAGTATTTATGATTATACTATTGTTGGTAATACACAGAAGTGAGAAAACATTCTTATAACTTTGAAACCTTTCTTTATAATGAACATTAGTCACCAAAATATAATCCCTAAAAGGGGTATGATAATGCATTATGTAAACAAGAATAAAGTTGAAAGAAAATAATAAATTTGATTATTGAGATAATTTTAAAGAAATAAAAATTTTAAGTAATGACAATTTAATTAAGATTTAATGCATTTAAAATAGTATTATTTCCACAACAATGTAGTGATAATGATGACATTTTAGTTAAAACATTGTTATCGCTTAATATCATTAAATTTATGCAATGCTTTTGATCAATTTTATGTGCAATTTTTTTTATTACTACAGTAAAATCTCTGTTTCATTTTTGTAATCTATATAAATATAAAATGATGTTTGTGTGTGTCTGCATGTCTCTTTTGCCTTCCTAAGCCGTTCATAGATTAAAATGAAAATCAGGGAATGGTTGGACGCGTGCTCGTGAAGGTTTCTGAGTTAGTAAAATTGACTCCTAAAGGGCATTGCGGGGGCTTAAGGGGAAGTTAGAGATATGTATTCCCATTTTTGAACCTACAAACTTAAAATTTGGTTGGCTTGTTCCTTTCAAAAATTAAAGGTACGCTACAAAAAGAGGTTTGGTGAAAAATGATTCCTAAGGGGTGTTGCTGGGCTTAAGCGATGTTATAGATAAATATTTCCTCTTTTGAACTATTGGACCTACACACTTGAAATTTGGCAGGCCTGTTCCGTTCATAAATTTGAGATTCGCAATACAAGGGGTCTTACAAAAAATGGACTCTAAAGAGTGTCACGAGGGCTTAAAGAGCGTATATATAAATATTCCAGTTTTTCAACTGTTAAAACTACATGCTAGATATTTGGTTGGCATGTCCCTTTCATTGAGCAGAGATTTGTTACAAAAAGTGTTTTGAGAATCGACCCGAAAGATTGTTGTCAGGGCTTATGGGGCGTTAGAGATAAAAATTGCGATTTTTGAGCTTTTAAATGTACAGACTTCAAATTTTATTGGCATGTTTTTTTTCTTTTTTTTTTTTTTTTTTTTTTTTTGTATATAGATCTGGGGAAAGCGGAGAGTTCATGGGAATTATTTATAAAAAATATTGTTATCGAACTACTACTTACCTTAATGAAATTTAGTATGCATGTTATTTTTGTCGAAAGGAAATTCACCAGCAAGGATTTTATCGAAATTGACTCCTATGGGGGAGAGGGAATCTTTAGCGGAGTATTGATAAAAAAAATTCCGTTTTCGAACTACTAGCCTACAGTAATACAATTTGGTATGTATATTTCTGTTGCTGAATTGAACGGGTCTGTTGAAAGGGTCTTACCGAAATCGACTCTCAAAGGGGCTGAGCTTATTGATAAAAAAACCCCGTTTTTGATCTATTAGATTTAGACTTGAAATTTGGCAAGCATGTTTATTTTATTGAATACAGATCCATTAAAAATGGGTTTTGTGGAAATCCACTTGGGAGGGTACTACGAGAGATTAAAAATTATTCTACTTTAATTTTAGAAATTATTATTTGGAAGTTCTGTCATTTTTAAATCAAGAATTATAAATATATTTTTCAATACAACCGAATACTTATTGCTAAGCTATCAATAACCTTTTTTTATATAAAGAGTATATATTCATATAACATCATGAAATAACCAGCAAAGCGGGTGAGTAACGGCTAGTTGTGTAATAAAAATATTACGTTTTATTATTTTACTCTTGGAATTACTTTATTTATTAAAAACTACACAAAATTTACTTTTTTTTTCCTTGAAATGATATATTATTAGTATTAATATGTTTCTTTTTTATTTATTTTAGTTGAAGATGGTTTCAGTGGTAAGTGAAATAATAACATTAAATTAGTAGCTTTTCGAAAAATAAATAAAATTCGATAATCAAAAAAATAATGTCATTGAATGCGACTTTGTTATTAATATTCTGTTTCCTGGATTTATAATTTTTCGAAGAAAAATTAATTCATTTAGAAATACACTCATTGAAAATGAATTAATAATCTTTGACCTTTGCTTTTGAATGAATGCTAGTAATAAAGTATGCAATTTTTTTATGACTTGTTAGTATGCTAGTATAAAAAAGGTTTCTGAGTGCTTTTCAAGATAAATGAAGTAAAATAAGAAAAAGAAACCGATCTTCCACCATTTGAAAAAAAGGCTTATTGTTGGTGCCCGTTTAGCTAGAGCCTCGATTTCGAAGACAGCAAATCTCACAGGGTTCTCAAAAGCCGTGATAAAGAATTTGAAGCGTTGGAATCAGAACCCACAGTCCTTTTCTAGAAACGTAACTGGGGTTCGAGAACAGTTTTAAAAACGTAATCTGCGTCGTCTCCGACGAATTTTTCGGCAGTACAAGGACTCTTCCGAGCTTCAATTGACACAAAGCTTCGACCAGGGATCTTTCAAACAGATTTCGGTTCGAATCACGTGCAGAGAATTGCAGAGGATAGGAATGCATAATCGGGTGGCTGAAAGAAAACCACTCATTTCTGCCCGAAATGCAAAAACTCGCTTGCAGTGGTGTCGGGTAGGAAGACATCGGACATCTGAAGATTAGAAACGGGTAATGCGGTCGGAAGGGAATCACGTTACACTTTGCTTTGCACTGATGAAAGACGTCGAATTTGGCGTAAACCCCACGAAGTCATGAACCATCTTGCCCTACTCGCGTTGTTCAAGGGTCTGGAAGGAGTATCATGTTATGGGACATGTTCTTCTGGCATCGAAGTGGCTCCCTGGTGTTCGTCGAAGGTAAACAAACAGCCATGAAATACCTAGACATCCTGACAGATCAAATACACACTGCATTTTGTTGCATTTTTACACTGATGGTGACAGATACTTTATGGATGATAATACACCTGTACATCTTGTCGGAAGTGTTCAAAATTGGAAAGTTGAACATCATTCTGACTTCAAACACCTTCCCAGGCCACCGCAAGGCCCGGATCTTTACCACATGGAAAATGTTTGAGATGTGGTGGAAAGACTCCAACAGATATTTCCTCTTCCATCTAATTTACATGATCTAAAAATCCTCCATAGCCAATACATAGTATTCTATGGACGTAAATGCACTCCAGAAGCATGTAGACCTGATGCCAAAACGAATTAAAGCAATTATTAGTGCAAAAGGGAGTCCAATAAAATATTGATATTAGGTTTTTAGTTCATTGGCCAGTGTGTGTATCATAAGTTGTAGAAACATTCGTTATACATTAAACTTAATTATATCTAAATTTAATAATTACCTTATTCTGCATTATGTAAAATATAATTTACTATATTTACTAAGGTAACTTCTATTGTAAAATACTATTCAACTAAAATTTTTCTTCGATTCATTTGAATGTTTTATTTTATAGATTTCGGTAGTGACTGTAAGTATATAAATTATTTTTAGTAATTTAATATTATTTATAAAAGACATATGAAGAGGGTACAATATTTCTTAGTACAAACATTGTACTTTTTCTTATGAGTCGCAGACACATCGATCGTTTTGCAGTATCGGTACAATAAAGAAATTTTATTCACTTAATTTTATCTAAGGGAAAATATTTATCTTAATTAAATGATGTAAGTCGAAAGATTGATTATGTAATATCTATTAGTAAAATAAGCTTATTTAAAACAATTTTGATAAAAAAAGAATGAGAGTCTGAAAAGCGTATACTTTATTTTATATATTTTCTTCATCAAAGTCCCCTTTTAGTACCTGATATTGTACAAAAAAATTAAATAAATGGTAGTAGCTTATTTTTTCTAAAAAAATCTGCATTAGTTCTCTGACAGTAGCAGATTTATAACAGAGCAAAATTTTTTATTAGATTTGAATAATTTGTATATTACTCAACACCTTACACATTTCACAAGGGAACATATGAAACAAAATTGCTTTAAATCACTTTTCTGCATAATTATTTCTGCCTTTAAAAATTCTTTAAGGAAAAAAAAATCACATACGTTGCAATGTATTGATATTTTTTGATATTGGAAAATGTGGAAAGAAAAGTAAATATTAAATATCTTTATTATTTACAATACCGTCGGGATCTAAGATTTTATTTCTGAATTTTAAAAAAATAATACTTATATATATTTTGGGTTATTTTGTCTGGCTATTTTAAATTCACTTCATTGTAATTATATATTTTTAAAAAAACCGAAAGTTTAGGATTATACTATCCATGAAGCTAATGAGATGGAAGCCTAAAGTCCTTAAAGGAATTTCACAATGCCTGTAAATATTTTTTTCGGTACTTCTTTAAATTTTTAAAAGTCACGTTACTCATAAAGAATGTTTAACAAAAAACAGATTCGAAACCATTAAGAATTTCATATAATACTAGTACATTGAAAAATATTTCTCCGTTAGATTTTCTATGTACTTTGCTTCAAAATAAGTGTGATTTATTCGGTTAAGTGTTTTTATAAGCCATACTAACTTTTTTTTCTATTTTATTCTCTCTTTTTTACAGTCGATTCGGCTACTGATAGTAAGTATAACTTTCTTTGGTTAATTTTTTATTTTTTATTAAGATATTTTTATTCTAATTTAAAATATCACACACACACATGTTTTTTCTATCAAAAATCTCATTTTTGTTTTATTTTATAACTTGAATACTTTGAATATATGAGATGTTTAATATTTTCTTAAGCAAAAGAATTTTCTTTCAAACCAAAAATGTAAGGCCAGTCATTATTCAAATAAGCAAAAATTATGTCCGAAGAATAATAAAAACATAAGAAGTTTTAAATCAAGAGTATTTGTATTACCTTGCGTTTATCAAAATGAATTTTATGTTGTGGAATAATTCTTTAAGATAATGATACTGTTTAAATTTTTAAATACATGTTTCGAGGTATTCTGCTAAGAAAAATCTCAAAACTGTCATTTTAAACTCATATAGATTATATTGAAATAGAATTTCATATAAAACTATCCATACTTATAATCAACACTATATCCATTCAATATGTTGATCCATGTTTAGTCGTAGCAAAGCCTCTCTTTTATCTGAATCAAAACTCACGCTCGTTTTAAAACTCTTTAAAAAGTAGTTAGTCTCTTATAATATTTTTCATAAATTTATATAAGAGAGATTTTATGATAGGAGTACAGACATATCTTTTTAAAAAAACCACATATAAAAAGCCTGAAAGAAACTTCCATTTCCCAGTACACAGTAAGCTGCACTTAGCATAAAATTTTATGGATTTATTTTTTTTAAAAAAAGAATTAACAAAATATGTTAATGTAAGGAATGTTTAAAGATTTATTTCTCAGCGTATTTAACTGGTTAAGTCTGAATTTTGAGCTTTAATATCATCTAACAGTTTGATTTTCTTTTGAAATTTTGTTAAAAAGTTATTGAATAAATGTTTACTACAATTATCTTTCCATTACAGTTGCCAAAAACGGTCGTAAGTATTTTTTTGTATCATACATTTTTTTTGTTACAAATATAGTAATTTCAATATCTTTTTGTAAATATTAGCAATAACCAGTACGGAAAATATTTAAAGTAATGTAATTATCTAAATAATTGTGTAATTAAGCAAGGCTTTGTAAAAAGAACCGTAGAACATACGTATTTTTCATTCTTTACATGTAAAATATTAATTTATTGTGTATTTAATGTATGGTTGTTAAAAAATTACAAGAATTTCTAAAGTTTAAGTTCTATTTCTATTAATCTCAGTTATTTCTATAATACATACCAAGCTTTTGACAATGCATAAATAAAAAAATTACGTATTTTGAGATATTTGTACAATTTATATATACATTTTAAAGTTCTTAATAATAAATATTTTGTTCAAAATGTTTATGTTAAATTCTATTTGTTTCTCAAGATTCATGGAGAATCTAACTTTTAAAATTTAAATTATAAAATTATCTGAAATTATAAGTTTGTATTAATACACGCATTTTATATCTTAAACTATTTTTTAAGTATCATTTTGATGCTATTTCTTAATGCAAAATTTCAAATGAATATTTATCTACCTATTAATTATTTTTTACAGTTGTTAACTTCTTCAAACGTAAGTAATAATTCTTATCTTGCACACAAAAGTATAAAAAATATTCTTTCGAGTTTCTTCAAGGAACTGGAAAACGATTTAATTTCCTTGAAATCAAAACATAATTGAACGTTTCCAAATGAAATTTGTGAGACTTGTTCTTATTTTATTGTTTCATTTTGTAAGATTGTATTGTACTTCGACGTCTCCAAGTGAATACATTTTAATTTTCCAAAATTCATCAAACATGCAAAAAGAATCCTGAATCAGGCAAATAATCGAGAATCTTTGTGTCAAAAAAATTAACCTTCTAGTTTTTCGACATAAACTTGTTTCATTGGAGGCGAGATGACTTATTAGATAGAGGGGGGGGGATGACGAATTACATTAGAGAAACATATTAATATGATTAATTTAACTAAAGCCCCATGTTGGTGACATTGCTATTTGTATTTATTGATGAAACTGAATCCAAACTTAGGTTTAACCTCTTAGGGCAAAGTGTATCTGTCTAATAATATACAGTAGAACACAAAAGTGTTCGTACATTTGCAGTTTCCTATAAAATTTAGTGTTTTCGACTAATAAAAACTAATAGATGGGAATTTTAATTTTTTATGATATCTGCAACTTGTTCTTAATGGAATGACATAATCATTTTTTTTAAAAATAGAGTTTTTAAACAAAATGAGGACAACAATGTAACTATTAAATTCACTCCAAAAGTTAATACTAGAGATTAGAGCTCGGCAGATCTAAGCACTCTATTACTCTACCAGCGAGAATCGAGTATCAATTCAAGAGAAATGGAAAACGCGCGCAAAATATTTTTTAATGCATTTTCTAATTTGGTTCTAATAATTGTAGAAGTTGTTGCTTTTTAAGTCAAAATATCTTTCAAAGAAACCCCACAAATTGCACGAACAAAACTTTGTTTATGCATGATAATTAATAAATAAAATCTGCAAAGAATTTAAGAAAATTCTTCACAAGAAGAACTTAAAACATTCTTAGTAGGAAAACATGAAATTATAAGAAAAAACACTTATGAACAAAAACCATATATTAAAAAAAATTTTATTGTTTAGTCAAAAAGTACCTTTAAACTGTGAGGGCCTGGAGCATTTAAATTGCATAATAAATTTAAGTTTTCTAATTTAGAGATAATTGCATTCAAAAAACAAATTTTGCAACTAGTATTTACTTTTATTGTAACACATTAAAAACTTATATGCAATAATTTATTGATTTTTTTTAATAATTTTTTATTTTTTTTTCAGTTCAAGGACGTACGTATAGTAATCTTTCTGTTATAATATTATTAACTCAGAAAGTTTTCTTAAAAAGTTTCTCTTTCAATTTAATTAACTGTTTATTATTCAAAAATTGTTTATTTAGAAGGAAAGTCATATATCTAGGAACTAATAATTACTGAATGGTACTAAAATTTAATGTAATGTTTTTAAAGGCTTTAAGTAAATTTAAAAATAATGAAAATAAAACGCCAAAATTTTTTAACGAATAATTCTTATTTGTCGAAGTAGATTGTGAATTACATTAGCATGAATAATGAGAAATTATGGGAAAAAGTGAATAATATTCTCAATGAAGACATATAGGTCTTTATTTTATCGATGTGACTTTCTATTGTAATTGAAATGATAGAGCAAGTATAATGTTTTGATCCTTCTGAGTGAAGTATAAAATTAGCAGGCTTCTTTAATAGTCTTAATAAAATAACTCGTTCATTAAAAAAAATTCAATATATTGCAAAAATATTTTATAGCTATATTTAAAATAAAGTTTTTTAAAGTATTTTTTAACAAACGTGGCGAAGATTTAATTATTATTTATTTTAATGTTGTAAGATTAAGAATTCATTTTGGTTCTTTATTTTTTCCCTTTTGACTTATATTCTTTTTTATTTATTCTCCATACAGCTCATCCTCTTTTAGGTAAATTTGTATTTCATTATTTAAAATTATATTTATCAAATGCTTAAGAATTTATTGGAAGATTTTACAATAAGTGAAATATGATACTTATTATAGTTTCATAATGAGGTTTATGTGCTCCTTCTATTTCACTACCTGCGTTTTTTATTTTAAAAAAAATTGATATTTTTAAGATTTTTAAATAATGCTAAGACTTACGTATCTAAAACCAATATACGTTATATTTAATTAAAAACATATTTTTAAGATGGATATTTTTACATAGTAGAAGCAGGTTTCTTATTACAAGATTGAATCAAATTTCCGTTCATGATAAATTAAAAATTTGAACTAAAAGAGGCCATATGCTATTTCAATATAAATATTTTCTTATAACATAAAAATAACACTATACGTTTTCTAGCTCATTTTGTATATTTAAAATTTAAGGTATCGTTGAAGCCGGTAAATTTTTATAGTATCAATGCCTACTGGATTAAAA
>BMAO01036524.1:0-54926 GCA_019973975.1 Trichonephila clavata | reverse complement strand
ACAAAAGAACACGAATAATGGTCTTTGTGCTTTTCGAACCATTCACTCCACGGCAAACAATTATACGACATCAACAACAACAATTGCCATTCAGGGAAAACTAATTTATCACTCCGAGAAACAAAACTTTCCTCTGGAGCCATTGAAATCGTCTGCGCTGAGCAGGAGTACGAGTTTAGTTGTAGCATGGCAGCTTGAATGTTTAATGCGTGTGAAATTAATTAATCCCTTTTCCTTTTCTGGAGAGAGTTTTGCGGCCGCCATTGTGAATTTTGGTTCGAACGCGGATATAAATCTGGTAAAAGTCGACTTGGAATAAAACAATCGAATTTCTCAGTATCTCAGAGAGACAGCTTGGAAGATTTTTGAGGTATTTTTCCCGGGAGAAAAGAAAGTTCCGAGATGCTTCCAGATAACATTCGCAGAGACATATTTTGGGAAGTTTCTGTTATTTTAACAAACTTCTGTGCAGTGGATTAGATAGTTCTTTAGAAAATATTTTGGCAAGTCTTTTTGTTAGAAGTTGGAGGAAAATATTTCTCGGATGTATGTTTTCGGGTAGGGATTATGTTTTTGGTGCTCTAATGATGTTTGTAAACTTTTATAAAACTTTAATAGTTTAGGAGTTTTATAATACTAATTTCCGTATGAATTACTTTTAAAAATATAAAATGGGGGTCCGGCACGTCCATTAGGAGCCCATGTTAAATTGCGTGTTTAAGTACCTTTTTCTCAAAAACTACTTACTTCTCATGAATAACATTTTCACCGTCGGTTATGTGTACTATCAATAACACTTTAACGAAGAATTTTGTTTTTTATTCAAAATTAAATTAATTATGAATTTTTAAAAATTGTTCAATTTTTTCTCCTAAAATTTAGTTTAAAAAAGTCATATCTGAAAAAGTTTGCTAGATATATCTAATTACCACCATTAAAATGTGTAAACATGTTAAAAGATTGCTCACTGAAAATTTGAGGGTTGTATGATAAGTAGTTTTTTGAGAAAAAGGTACATTTAGTGAAAAATATTACATTTTGAGAAAACAGGCTTTAAAGTAAAAAAATTGTAATTTTTGAGTATTTATTTTTTTACATACTTCCCAGAAGCATATGAAGCATTTTTTTACTCTCTGCTCATGAAAGACTAATTTTTCTTTTTTCATTTTTTTTAAACATTTTTCTTTTTTGGATCTCAAGATGCTTTCGTTGGCTACATCCGGGGTGGGCATTAAGTCGATCGAGATCGACCGGTGGACCGCCAAGACATTTTGGGTTGACCACCTTCACATAAGATCTTAGACGTGTACACAAAAAGAAAAACAGGTGGTTATAAAAATACAGTAAGTACCGTGAATAAAAGTGAGATTTTTTAATGCACTTCGTAAGCATTAAAGTACAATAATAGCTACCAGATTTTTTTTATAAATAAAAATGTATATATTCTGGTAGTACTCGGTAGCTTTATCGAATTCTGTAAGTCTTAGATTTTTTTCAAAATCGTAAAATGTTAGATCTCTCAGATTTTCAAAATATCTAATTGTGGAGCCCGTCTAGCTGGAGCAAGTGTGACCCAAACATCCCAGTTTTTGGAGTTTCTAGAGGTACGGTGTCTAAAGTCATGACTGTTTACGCACAGTGCAGCAAGACAAGCTCGGCAGAACAATACAGTGGAAAAAGAAATGTTAAATGTTCTCTTTATCCCTCTTGAAAGACAAAATTTTTCTCCTTCAAAAGGTCACAATTTTAAAAGAATAACTTTTGGAATCTAATAGACGAAGTAAAGTATCCTAATAAATACAATTAATACAGTAAAAGAAGTTGCAATTCATTTAACATTGTTATTTCACTCTACCCACTGTGTGAATCTACATTTTCAACTGTGGATATAATTAAAACAACATATCATTGCCGTTTCACAGACGACCGCTTAGAATCCATTGCAAGATTAACAGTTAGCAATTATATATACTCAGGTATTCAAGATTGGTACGGATAGTATGCAGACTAAGTCTTCTGCCGAGATTTTAACTACGAGAACTAACTTTAAATGAAAATGATTTATTTTTTTGATGTATTTTGAATTGTTTGATAATAAATGCATCATTTGATAATATTACATTTGTGGGTATATTTATTATCTTTGTATTTTGCGTTTACTTAAAACATAGTTTTAAAAGTGTATAAGTTTTTTTATTGTAGTTATGTAGGCAAGTACATATTCTGTATTTATTATTGTTATAATATAAATATTGTTGAGCTTTTCTTTTTTTCCTTTTTTTTTGTTGCTTATCACACCTACGCCACAGAGTGGACCGCAACACCTTGAAAAAATTAGAATTAGACCGTGTCAAGTAAAAGTCTGCCCACCCCTGGGCTACATGAATCCTACGTGTATCTGGTTTTTTGAAGCATGACATACAGTTATAACTTGATTCAATATCACAATGCTTTAAGATCATTAATTTTGCTACACGACTCATATTAAACGGTGCAATAGCTATATTTACAACTAATTTTAGAGTTTGTAACTCCACAAATGTAGATTTTGGAATCACTGACCATATGGTGTTATTAACTGACTCATTTTGGGGTTCTGGGTCTTTCCATGTAAACATTTTCTTAACAACACAGGATCACTTAGATCTCTAAAAATTGAGCATAGTCCATGTTGAGGGCTCTCGTTTGAAGACAGAAGATGAAAATAAACAGCCCAAACAGTAGTTTTCATGTTGTGTAGATCATTGGTAATATTTATAATAGCCATACCATAATATATTTGAATTTTTTAAATTTAAATGTCGGTGAGTCGGTTACGACATCTCTTAGAGGCTTTTCAATCACTTAACTTTTCTTTCTGTTTCACTTTTAAGATCCAAAAGACGTGTACCGATACAACTTTCGATGAGCCCAATACACTTTAATTTCCCCCTCTTGAACATCATATAGATTCACGCTCATCAGAAAATAATGCAAGGGGAAGACATGTGCTCCTAACAAAACCCATTTGATGCGCGTCAAGGAGTAGCTTCATTAAAAAAATAAATAAAAATACTTCTAATTATCGTATTTCCTTATATCAAATATCATTTAAAAAAAATATTTGGACATTTAGAAAATACAAAAAAAGGGAAAATCGATAATTTTTCGAAAGTTCATGTGCCGTACTCTTTTAAACATTTTAAATAAATTAAACTGCATGAAATTCTAGAAATAAATAACAATTATTAAGTCACAAGTGTAATGATTCCTTCAAAATTTTTCTTTATTTTTCGCTCAAAATGATGCAGTTATTTCTAATTACATTTTAAACGTATAATTTTGAATGAACATAGATAAAAAAGAGAAAACAATTTAGCAAAATATTGTATTTAGAAATATTTATTTAGAAATTTACTAATTTTTAGAATTTCTCTCAAATTTTTAATTGTTTAGAAATGGTAGTTAACATGAGATGTATAATTAACTTCTACGTATTAAAAACATGATTTTTTTTTCTAAAGTTTGATTTTTAAACTAATACAACATTTTCTCCATTTGTTTTTAAATATTTATTATATTCATATTTGATGACATATATTTAAAATTAAAAGAAAAAAAAATCGTTTGGCTCTTTATTCAGAGTGTGTAAATTAATTAAAAAAACAAGCATATTATTAAACAGTGTAACTCTTTTAGAAAAACAGTAATTTTCTAAATCTATTTTGTATTTTTTTTTCTCCAAACATAAATGCACGTTTGTTATAAAATATCTGAACTAATTAACACTTTTTGAACGAGGAATTTATAAAAACGTGGAACTGTTTTTTCATTAAAAACTTCGAAGAGCTTTGATTTAAATTGAGAAAAATTTAACCTTCTACATATATTCTATTGCCATATAAATTTTTTTTAAAAATCAGCAGACGTACATTGAGAAAAAATATTTTATAAGCACTGAATGGAACTGTTTAATTTCTTTTTCATTTTTTTCCCCATAAAAATATTCATTCAGTTTTTGTTGAAGTTTTTACAAAGTAAAATTATTTTAAAATGGCATTACATTTTATGAGTGATACTCCATACTCTTTTTTCTAAATGCATGTAACATTGAAACTACTTCCAAAATGTATAGATAATGACATAGTTCAAAAGCAAAAACATTCAATGTTAAAGTTAAGTTTGAAAATATTCTCACAGAGATCACAACACGATTAAGTGTTTAGGTGCTTTTTGGAATATTATAACTGCCTAGAAATGTTTTGATCTTAAGTTTAAGATGGGAAAATACTTACACAAAAAATACAGGATCTATTTAGCCTATAGATATAGATGTAATTTGTACATTTATATTTTAACAAACAAACAAACAACAACAACAAACAACTACAAACCAACAAACCAAACAACACAAACAAAAAAAAACAAACAACACAAAAAACAACAAACAAAACAACAAACAACCAAACACAACCACCAACCAAAAACAAAACAACCAAACACACACGAAACAAATGATATTTTTAACCTCCATTTAAATGAGCAGAAAAGATATTTTACGTTTACCTTTATCTTATTTTAATACTACGTTTTGCTTTGATGAATCAATATTTTTCCATAATTAAACAACGTAAAATTGAATTATTATTAACATATGTTTGAATTCTTCTCTGGTTACCAGTCAGTTAACAATATGGGTTAATCTAGTTACAAATCACATCCTGTTATAGAATACACACATACAAGGTGTATTCAAAAGTATTTGTATTCAAATGCAGTAAAAATCGTTCAACACAAAATTGGGAGGACTGGAATACTTTTAACACAAAAAAGAATTTCGTATTAAAGAATATTGCAAAAAAAAAACATACATATTCAGCAAATTAAGTTTATTACAGTACATTTTACTTACATTTAATAAGTTGATTGAGAAATCTTCATTTGCTACGATTGCGAGTAAATATTTTCGAAACAATTGCTTCTGGTTTGTATAATCCCTTAATCAAAAGACTGCAAAATACTTGTTGTATTCAGAGACAAGAAGATAATCTTTATCGTTTTGAATGCAAAGAACGATGGGGGTGAGCCGTAAATTATCAATTATCATTGCAACCTTAAGCTTTCCTCGTAAGCATCGCTCATCTAACTTTATTATCCGAATTCAACTGATGAGAGGCGAGATGTTTTTTGTGTAGCGTTTGTAGGGTTGGAGAGAGAGGGAGAGGATATGAAACTTGCTTATAGATAAATAAAATTGGCTCGTGACTCAGGATATTCCAAGGGTCAAGTTTGCCTCCTTTCTATAAAACACATCTCTTATTTCACACCCCTCATTCACAGAAAGGAAATCTTTTCGAGTTAAGCGATTCTTATTTCGTGTTAAGAGAACAGAAATGCAAGAAAATACATGGTAGTTTGTTGGGATCGTTGTATTATTCCATCTTAACCGATATTTCGTCTTAAATGTTTTCGCGTAAACGTATTTTACTGTATAGCAAATTTTTAGGCTTATCTCCTACAAATTAGTCCCTTTGAAATGCCACACATTTCTCCCAACGATTTTGGCCTTGTCAGAATGGGGTTATGGTTAGTGGCATACGCAGACTACATTTATGGAGGGGGAGGGGAGGAGCTACATTTTAAAAAACGTGTAGTTGAAAGCACCGAGGCATAATATTAATGCTAAAAATTAACAATCCCGTGGTGCATGAGAGAATAATTAGGAACACCACTGGTCATGGTAACATGCGCATTCAAGACGTAGGTTCATCGTTTGCCCTTAAAGATTCATAATATAGCGGAGCTGACGTACTTTAAATCTGTCGATGCTCAAAGTCCTCACATTGAATAGTGGGGTATCAGATCCGGTGCCAACTTGGTCACTTGATCAAATTTACGAGGCCAACAACCCTTGCGTTGTTGTTACTAATGTCACCTTATCGGCATGTGCCAGATCGAGAACCACGAAATTCATCATGGCAAGGGGCTAGATGTACGGCTGTTGGTGGCCGTAGCCTTGAGCACCATGCAGGTAATAGTATGTTTTGGTTCGTTTCCACCTTAATTTTGAGAGAGAGCATACTGGGGACATTCAGAAGCCCCCAACCTCTCTTCCTCTTAAACCTCACGAGAGGACTTGAGGCCCGACGGCTAGTTAGAGCACCCCTATGCCACGAAGGCACTTACATTCACATACATCCATGCCTTCTCCAGGATTTGAACCCAAATCATATGGCACAACAGTCAGCGTCGATAACAATTATACCGGATGAACGGGGTAGTCCTACTATTTATTTATCTATCAAATGCCTGTCCATTGACCATCAGGTCATTAGGAAACGAGCCTCCAATATTTTTTTTTACAATATAGTCCAAACTCTTAAGTGCAGAGCACACGTCAAGATGAGAAGCGCCCATGACTTGTCCAGAAGCACACAAAACATAAAAAGAGGAGTCAGTCAGATTAAAACAGAACAATTGAGCGCAAAGGCAGTCGTGTCCAGTCAACAATCTAAACTCAGCCACAGCGGCAGCACGAGAAGAGTCCGAGACGCAGTTTGGTTTTAATAGCACGCTCTATGATTTATTTTTTGGCAGCACTAGCGGCAGCATCTCGAAAGCATTTTTTGTAAATCCTATCAATTTCGAGTTTTGCTGAGTGAAGAGGCAGAACTCTAGTAGATCTTTGGAGAATATTCGCGCCTCTTTTTGCTAAAAGGTCTGTCATATCATTTCCCTAAAGGCCACAATGGGAAAAAGGCATAGTCCTTGTATTTCTTGTAAATGTGACATTCATTCAAACAATCAATTTGTGACTCGGAGGTAGCGTGTCCGCTTCGAGAACCTTAAGTTGCGGGTTCGATCTCGGTTGAAGTCAATGGATTTTCTGGATGGGAAAATCTTACGCACCCATGTCTTATGACGATGGGGCATGTAAAATATCCCTTGAGGAACGGGCGTAGCTACTGCCGTATCAGCAGTATCAATTATATGGGGCCCCCAAGCTTCAGGGGGCCCAAAGTGCGTAAGCATAAAATTATATAATGTTCTTTGGGATAAAAAATGATTCCCCAAAGAATTTTGATACGGGGCCCACTCAGAAATTGCTACGCCAGTGCTTGAGTGTCAATTTGGCTCCCTCTGGTACTCTTGGCAAAATGAAATCACGCCAATATTTAGCATCTGACGAAATCTTGAACTATAATTAATTTAAGCTTTCGGAATTTGGTAGCGAGGGCCACCATGAAATGGCTCTCACAATTGGGAACTTGCCGTACCTCCAAAGGCGTAGTTGCCAATATGCGACTCACATTAGGAAAGAAAAATTGCGACTTCAAGATGTAGATACTGGAAAGGCTTCTTTGAGCTGGCGCATATATAACTGGTCTATTGCATTCTGGAATATTTTTTTCCGAACTGAAATTTTCTCTTTGAAAAGTGCTAGGCATTAACCTGGGAATCGCCAATTTTTACAGACACATTTAATCCAACACTAACAAGAAAAGTTTTCTGTCATTTTGTAAAAAGGCTTACTTTCAGTTTCTCAGTCATCACACCATCTGGCAGTGACTGATACTCCTTCAAACAGGGGAAAAAATCCTTGCGTGTACATCAGGATACTTATGTAAGTGCACCAAATCTTGCTTCTCTAATTTGATTTGCTTAAGCGCGAAAAATTATAGTGAACCCTTCTTTTTAAGTCACCAAAAATACACGTTGCTGAAATTCTCTACGGACGTTTCCGAAGCCAATAAAAGGGAAATACGCAACAAGACAATGATTTATTACAGTTTCTTAGCTTCTAAATCTAGTGTTATCTGAAAAAGAACTGTCATTTTAAATATCATGCAAAGACCAACTGAGAATATTTACATTTTTAAAACTTCCACTATTTCGTGGTAATAAATAACAAAGTCATTCCAGTAGTTTAAAAAAAAGGACTGAAATTTCACTGGAAGTTAACAGCAGTTAACTATAAATCACCAGAAATCTCTTTCCGTGATAAGGGATGGCCGTGGAAGGTGTTGAAGACGCAGAAAACTTCACAGAAGAGACAAAAAAAGACATCCCCTTTTAAAACGGCATAAAATTTCACTTTAAATAATGGCTGAAGCGTGAGAAGAAACCGGAATGAAACTACGAGCAGAGAATTTAAAATACGAAGCTCATAAAGTATACCTTTTTTGTTCTAAAAATGAGAAATATTTCTTTCCGCGCTGAAATAAGTAGCAATAGAGGACGCAGTAGGGATATTTAATTGTTGTGAGGTTTCAAGAAGGTGACTAGAAAAAGAGTTTCGTGTTTAGGTGAAGTTTATAAACTGCTAAACTTAATGACTTCTCTTTGATGATGTTTCTAATGGGACGCATAATGTTTTAAATTACTGTTTGATAGTTAAACTAAAAATGCCAGAAAAAAACCTGTACTTAATGGCAGTTTAACAATATCCCATTTAAACTGAGCTCGGAGTAATATTACCCTCTAAACACATTGCGTCAAAGAAATATCCTCTGTAATCTCTAATAAATAAAATATTAAAAGAATATTTAGTACTTGCGTATTATCGCAACAATCGCCAACGTTTTAGATAACTCGCCAAGTTGGCGAACCCAATTTCGTATGCGCTGAATTGGCAATCATATGCTTCGTTTCATAAACGTCGCCAATAAGTTGCAATAATACGCAAGTACCGAATCTTGAAACAGTTGGGATTGAAGACTATACTCGTAATGCGCAAAAATTGGTGACCATTGTCTATTTAAATTGTAATTTTTGAGAAAAACAAAAAATATATATTCTCAAATTTCAAGATGCTTAGAATATTTTAAAGCCAGGCCAAAGTAAAACAAATACATAAAAAATATGAAAAAATTATAATGAACTGATTCGTTTTCGAATGCACCGGCTGAAACAGCATGTAAGTTTGGATTACGAATCTATTTATGACCGATTATAATGGTTTCTAGATTTTAGCCTAAAAAAACAATGATTTCAATAGATTTTTTTAAATTCTTACCTTTATATATGTGTGTGTGTGTGAACATTTAGTTTTTCTCGAATTTTCAGTAATATGTATGTAATATATATTGATGTTAATCAAATAAATAAGTATAATAGTAATAAATTGCCAATTTTATGAAATAAACTCATGTTTTTGCTCCAATATTTTAAAAGCGACAATTACTCTGCGATTGACGAGAACGCTCTATGAATAATAGTGTAATAGCGCGCTCTACGGGAGTGCCACAGTTATCTGGTTAATAATGATAGTAATAAAAAAACAAAGGATAATAGACTTAAAAAAAGAACAATTTTTTTTTAAAAATATTTGTGTATTTTATTGCAAATATTTTACAAAATGCGTTTTAAAACTGCTGAATAAATAAGTTATATTTTTCCTTTAAAATTAATGTGGCTTAAATTTTATATGTTTGTACTTTAATCCACAACAAGTTACAGGTTTTGTGGGATATGGAGCAACAAAGGCTATTATCTCTAATACACAGCGAATTATAAGAGAAAATTATCACTTCTGAAAATTCATTATAGGTGAAAGCAGGCATTTAAAAAGTGGCAGATACAATTTATTGGGAGCTAAATCATTGTTCTCTTGGTAGTTAATTTTAATTTAATTTTTTTTTCATTTCATGGAAATTACAGCCATTAACCAACCGATTGTACAATGCTTTCGTGAGACTGCGAGATGCAAACGGTTATATACTGCTGTTTGTAAAAAATGCAACACCATGAAGGAATCATCAGAATTAAATGAAATTTAATGCACAAACGACTTGTATTAGTACAAATAAATGACGAAATTTTCAAAGAAAAAAAAACAATATTAAGTATCCGAAATCAGTATTTGGTGTTGCCACCACGCGCTGCAATAAGTACTGCTATACGACGTGGCATGGAGTCAAACAGATTTTGAATGTCTGCTTGTAGAAGAGAATTCCATATTGCTTGTATGTGCAGCAAAAGTTCGTCTTTTGAAGCTGCAGGACGCGGATCACGAGCGAGACGCCGACCAACCAAATCCCACACGTGCTCAATAAGCGACATATCCGGGAATAAGCAGGTCAAGGTTGGGCTGAACAGAAGTCTCGAACAGTCTTTGCAACATGAAAGCGTGCATTATCCTGCTGAAAGATAGCTCCAGAGATGCCTTGAAGGAAGGGAACGACTTCGGGCTGTAGCAATTCACAGACGTACCTGTTGCTATTGAGATTACCCTCAATTCGTAGCAAATTGGATCGTCCATGATATGAAATTGCACCATAACTCCGGGTATTAGGCCACTATGTCGTTCGAAAACGCACTCTGAAAGACAGTGTACACTGGCATAGCGTCTAACACGAATATGGCCATCAAGGTCCCACAAATTGAAGCGTGATTCATCTGAAAAGACAACTTTGTGCCTATCAGCTTGCCAGACTCTGCGACATGAGCCCATTGCAGACGCAGCCATCGAGGGTGTGCCGTGAAGGGGATCCTGTATAAAGGAACCCTTGCACGCAATCCACGGTGCAGCAGATGCCGACGAATTGACAAAGCCGACATTAGCAGTAGACCAATGTGCTGCCAACTACTTGGAGGAAGTTGTACGGTCATTCACCACCATGCGGAGCAGGTGTCGATCGTCACGCACTGACGTCCCCTTCTGTTATCCACTGCCAGTTTTTCGAGTTCTTCGGTGCTCGTCGGTCCACTGCTTCCAAACTCGCATCACTATGGAACTATTCCGCTGCACACGAGCTCCTATTGCGTGATAGGAAAGTCCTCCTTCTCGAAGGCCGATAATCCTCCCCGTTCAAACTCCGTAAAGTTGTTGGAATTTCTCTTTATTTTGTCGTGGAGGCACACTTAGGTCTCACTAAACGTTCGCCACTAACAAATAATCATTAACTATTTTCAACGTCCCGCTATAGCCCTCTATTTATACGCTTTCAGCATCGGTTCAGATGGCGCTGCGCACGCCACACATGTGCGATGGCTCTGAAACTTTACTATTTCACTTAACATCCTATAATTTATATTTACTGCAAAGTTCCTTTACATTCTGATGATTCCTTCATGGAGTTGCATTTTTTACAAACAGCAGTGTATTTTCAAGGAGTGGGCAGTCTACATCCCTATACCCGTCATTAAAGTAACATTTCACACAGTTTCCTGGCATGGCACACACGTACTTTCTCAGTGGCCCTTGTGACGTAGTCACAAAGGAGAAATCCCCCCTATTCATGATGAACTCCACAGCTGGAGAGCACGTGGCTTTGGCGTCATTGTGCTTTGTCGGACAGCTGGATTGTCAGCGCCGGTGTAACTGGTAAACCCTATGGGCTGGGCATCACCGTATTATTTTTCGTCCATAGGCAGTGATTGTCCGACTCAGAATGCTGGCGCCTCGGCAGACGGCGGCGGGTAACTTCAAAAGAGGAAAAGGCGGCGAGGAGCTTCGAGAAACCAGATGTTGACCAAGCCCTTGTCGCCGGAAACTTTTGAGAGGGACCCGAGACTTTGTTATCCCTGCCCCAATGGCGGCTAGTGAGACCGAGGTGCAGGGTGCAAAACTTTCAGGCCTGACAATGGGGGGGGGTTAATAAGGGGCGTGGAGTGGACTCACCCCTGGAGTTTAAAAGGGTCGACCCAGGGAAAGAGAGGGTCGACCTCCGAGATGGAATCCTGGGATCTAGGAAGAAAGCGCGAGGCGAGGGCCTCCCGATCGACTCCCACGATCGACTCCTGAGACTGTTTTCGACGGACGAAGGAAGAAGCGCGATCAACTCCCGAGATGAACGCCTAGATCGACTCCGGTGACAGACTTCTGATACAGAATCCGATCGAATCCCGTGATAGACTCCCGAAATGAACGCGGAGATAGACTCCTGAGACAGTATCCGACGGACGAATAAAGACGCGAGGAGTGGACACCAATGCAATTGACTTTTCTCTTCCCAGTGATCTTCTAAATGTTAAAAAATAAAATAAATCGATTTCTGATCACAAATAAAAGTATTTGTTAATGATTAGCCTGGCGTTCCGATACGGTACCGAGTTCCACGACACCACACCCTATTCTCTCTACATGACCATGTGCCTTCTGGCATTTTTACGACCTACAAATGCCCTTAAAAGGCACGAGATTTCTCTAGAGATGACGTCATGCAGAATGCCACTGACGATCTGTGAGCCATCTCAAGAGTATGTATGTCCCAATGTAGAATTATTTGGAGAACATTGCAGTAGTAGCGGAATACTGTGAAGAAGATCAGTTTAGATTGTTATATATGGATACTGCTAGCAGTTACCCACTCATTTCACTGGGTATTTTAGAATAATCTATGACTATATGTGTCAGAGCTTCTCAAACTCTCAATATTGGCGACCCAGTATTCAACCAAATTTTTCATCGCCCCCCCCCATACAATAATAATGTATTGAATTCAATAATACTATAACTTGATGCTAAACCTAAAATACGACTTGAACCTCATAAACCTGCGTATGCAAACGTCTCGAACAGCCAAAGGATTAATTGTCTCGGACCTATATGTACGTCTTTCTGTGCACTGTTATCCATAAATTTATTACGAAGGTTTTGGAATGCAATAAAAGAACCTTAACAGTGTTTGAAAAAATCTACTTATTTCATAGGATTTGCTTATTTATTCATTTTCTTCTTCCCCGCCCCATACATCACATATGTGTGCTTTCGTGGAAAAAGGTGGCATTGGGGAGCAAATCACGTAAATTTTAATTGGCAGGTAAGGGATTTATTATAAACCGTACAAATTATCAAGATAAGTGTTAATTTTTGCATATAATTTTATAAATGACAGCCGCTGGGATGACTGTTAATTCTTAAACTTGTTCTTAACTTAGTATTGTTAAATTAATTATGAAATACATTGTTCAGTATTGATACATTTATAAATGTATTATATCAGTGTAAATTTTAATTTTATTTTTTATTATGTCAGAATGTATTACGTTTATTTTCAGTAAATTATTTTTTTAAAAAAAATCTTTTGTCTTCGACTTTTTAATATGCTTGCGCCTTCTCATATAGTTATCCCGGTCCCCTAGAGGTGGCGTGCCCCACAGTTTGAGAAACGCTGCTATATGTTTTTTTTGTATAGTCATTAATAACCAGGTCTTAGCGTAAGAGTTTTTATGACTGTATTTCAAAGCATTTTAATTGCCCTCACTTCTTTACTTAAAAAGAACAGAGCTTAAGGTATCCGACTGGTTGCGACAACTTTTTTTTATAAAAAAAAGGAGATATGTGGATTTTTTTTGTTATTTCTAGATTTGTTTAGTGCATTTTAAGAAAAATGTGCTAAAATTAAGAAGAGAAAAATAAATTATTTTTACTAAAACGGGAAAAAATAGGTAAAAATTGACAAAAAATAGTATAAACGCGGCCCATTCTGCACTTAAATTTTTATGAACAAATTTTCAATTTTTTCAATCTAATGTATTATTATTCAATTTTGTAATGTAATATTATTCAATTTTGAAATGACCTTCAGGATAGGAGATATTTTCTTTTTTACAAAAACTAGAGCACTTTATCTCGGTTACTATATGAAAATGCTTAAAAAGACTGATTATATTCACATAAGGGACTAAATTTTATAATACAACAGTGATTGATAAATCTGAAGGTTAAAACAATTCTACAGAACTTACAGAAAAAATTTCAGTTAATTATGTTCAAAACTTTTTGAGCAATCGCTGACCCCGTTTGATTAATTTCAAAAAATCACATTTCGAGTCAAACGCGTTTTAAAGTATAACATCTTGCTTAAAGTAATGACATCTGCTTTTACTAAAACACTTGTAGTTTTGGTTCTAGTAAACGGAAAATGATAAACTTGGTATTTTATAAAGCTAATAAGAATGCCCATAAAATAAAATAATAAGAAAATTGTCAATTTTTGGCAAAATTCATAGTTTTAGGGTAGTCGGATACCTTAAGATTAAGAAAGGAAGTATATTTATGTCCCCGTAACCCTCACTAGAATCGATCATCAGAAAACTTATTCTTAGCAAACTTCTTGTCATTCAAAGAAACATGCTGATTAAATTTCATGTCTGTAGGGTGAATAGCTCAAAAATGGGAATTTTTTCTATTATGCCACTGAATGAAGCTTCTCTCTCTCTGTCTCGGGTGTCGATTTCCATAAAACTCTTCTTAAGTGTCGCCAAATCAAATGATGTCGCCAAATGCAGTAATCATTTTCTAAATAGGAGCGGGAGCAGTTTTCCATTTTTGGCAGCATATTACTTCATTTGGCAACTTCACGCATACACTCTTCGTAAGCTTGATGATATTTAAGAAAATTCACTAAAAATTAAAAAAATTTTTACTGGAATTTTTGTTTGCATGGCTCGCCCATTTTAAATATCAGCGAAGTTCCCTGTAAAATTTGGAACGATACCACCAACGACATAGATTTGTATAAGTTACAAAATAATATACATTCAAATTCATATATCAAGATGAATATTTTTAATGAACAACGGTTGGATGCTTTTGAACACACCTTCGTTCGGTGTAATTTTTTATGTTTCGGAAATAATCATCCAAACAGGGATTCTCAAATTTGTAAATTCAAAAATGTAAAAGGGCTCTTCGTCGTAATTTAAAGTTTGCAGTTCTGATTGAAATAAAAAACAAGTTCTTGCTAAAACTTCGTGGAATCAGTGTTAAGTTACTTTGATAAAAAAAGTTTTACTCCTAAATTAAAAAAAAAGGCCAAGAGATTTTTTATAAAAAAAGACTGCATTTGAAAATGATTAAAACCTTCCATATTGCTGAATCGATCAATTTTTCATTTTTTACAACAGGGTAAAATCTTTGACAAAAATCGTTATCCAAACTTAACTGTAATTAAAACTGAACTTACTGTTCTTAGCCGAAGGCATTTTTAATAAACAAGAAAAAAAAGGAGGGGGGAGGAAGAGATTAAAAATAAGAACCTAAAATTTAAAAAAAAATACAAAAAATAGATGAAAAAATACATTTTAAAATAAGGGTGGGGGGAATATAACTACCTTATCAAAAACAGCCCCCATCATAATTCTTGAAATCACTTGACAGGTTATAGACAGATTTAATGAAGAATAAGAGCAAAGGCAAACAAACTCCAAACTGAAAATGACAGCTTAACTAAATCGTCAGAACTTTATAAAATTCCTTTTTCTTTTTATTTACTTTCCCCCATTTATCCCTAAAAGTACTCGATTACATAAAAGAAATTAATCACAGAAAATTTTGCTTGATTTTGAAAAATTACCTCCCTTTTCTTAAAAGACGTGCACGAAGTAATAATTAAATTCGCCGATAATTCCACTTCATTTTGCGATCGTTTTGTTTGTTTAGGTTGGCAGCTAAGAGGTTTGCACTTTTGATTACGCTTTTATTAAATTTCTGAATTAGGCGGTGGAAAATCACTTATTAAAAGATTCGACAGATTCGTTTTTTTTTCGAACATTTTCCTAACTTTTTTTTTTTTTTTTGCTTCTTGGCTAGGGGAGGGGATTGCATAGGAAAACGATTCGAAATGCATTAAGGGGACGTGTTAACAAGAAAAAAAAATGTCTTCCCAAAAGAAAAAAATAACCGATAGCTGTTAGTGAGAAATTCGAAGCAGTTCAGATCAGTTCATTATCGACTAGTTATTGGCCAGATTCTAAAGCACACACTTCATTTTTAATCAAAAGAATAGAATTTTTTTAAAAATAATCAATATTAATGAGGGCACTGTTTTCTTTCAATAAAACTCATTGGAAGTTACCAAAATATTCCAATGTAGGTCATTCAGTCAAAAGGGTTTTATTAGTATTTTATCTGCATAAAAATGATTTTTTTTCTTATTTCCGATGTCGGGTACCAAAGACAATGACATGAAATAAAATGAATAAAGGAGAGAGAGAGAAAAGATAGAACAATAAAATAGCAGGAAGAAAAAGTATATGGACCTATTCGGTCTCTAGATTTCCAGTAGTGTTCCCACAAAATCTTGAAACATAGCGTAGGGCAGCGCATAAAGTGAGTACAGTCTATAGAAGGGATGGCGAACCTTTTTGAGACGTGGGTCCAATTTTATTCATATTTTTTTAGTACTAGCTCGTGGGTCACTAATGCCCATAGGCACCAGATTTAAGTTTAAAATTTTTTAACTGAGAATTTTTAACTGAACATTTTTAAAACTCAATTGGCTTAACGAGTAAAAATAAGCGTATTTTAACGATTTAAAATTTTTTTTGTATGGTTAAAAATTCTTAAGTGTTTGCTGCAATGGCTATAACTGTTTGAATGAACAAAGAGTAACGAAAATTACATACAATATTCATATTGTGAAGTATATATATATATATATATATATAGTGTTACGAATTATGTATAAAGTAACGTAAATAATTTGTATTTGGATGTGCAATGCCTTTATATTACTCTATGCTATATTTATTCCTTTGTTAAAATTGTAATATTCACAAGCAACGCCGTACCTTACGTGAAAATGGCGATTCAATGGGAACTTGGCGAAATATTGGCGATAGAGCCAAGTTGGCATCATTTTTGGCGATCATGTTGGCGAGTTCGGGACCCTCTGGATTCTTCTAGAAATTAGTAGAGAAATCCACTAATTTCACGATCTGTGACGCGAGCGCATCTTTCCAGAAGTTTCGGCCCCGGCTATAAATAGAGCAATACTCGCCGCAGCAGTCAGTCTGATTTCAACCAGCGAGTAGTGAGCACTGTTTTGATTAGCGATTAGTAGACTTGCCTTGAACTTGATTAACTCGGCTGTGCTTGTGAATAGTCATTTACATACGTGTATTTTAGACACTGCTTATTGTGTCTGAGTGCTGTTGAAGGTGTGAAATCCTTCTGTTATTTATTCTGTGAATTTTGCTGTTGAATCCTGTATTTCAAGGATTGATTTTCGACAATAAATACTCATCGCTCTTAAGGAATTGCCTTGTTGTTTACGACTGATTTTGCATAAAATCCTCGAACCCCGATCTATGTTACACACACACACATATATATATATATACACGAGTATATATTCCCCATTAATTTAATCTTTTATAGCTTTTAACTACCTATGGTCCATCCCTTCAGGACCCACGTTTAATTAATAACATAGCTAGCCGCCTAACGGCAACCCGTTTGAATTAACTACATCTATCCACTCACCTATATAGATCATGTGACTTCCTACTTACTATAAATACTGAGATATTTGGAGACCGCCCTCTACCGTCTTTGTCTTTAATCACGTAGCAGGCTGCAGCGCGTAGTGTCTTAGTTTTCTTTGTCCGGTGGGTTGTGTCATCAACCCTCTGTTCTTTGATTAATATGTGTATGCTTATGTGGTTCAAGATGTGCAATAAATAGATTTACAGCAATAAAAGACTGCTTCGTCAATATCAACAGATAGAAAACATCAACAATCATAAAAAATGGATTTCATATAAAGGAATCCTGCCACCGTCTATTACATGTATACATACATAACAAAACCGATTATAAAGTATTTAATGAGAAATCTGTTGCTGTTTATTTTCAGATTGTATTTTAGTATTAGGTTCATATTTCGTATTCATTAGTTAAACACAGTGGTATTCACACAAACTTCATCAAATCATGGAACCCTTAGACCACTATTAGGACTTTTGGTTGAACCCTGTTGTATACTTCGAAGAATATATTTTCAAATATATTTAAAGTAGATCAACATGTTATATGCGTTTAAAAAATAAAATATAAAAGAAAACCCAGTACCTCTTTCTAAAGAGTTTTAGTTTAATATGTATGTAATTTTTAGTCGTTAATAATATTACTCAGGCTCCAAGGTCCACCTTCCCTTGCATATATTCTGACAGAGATATTTTTATGTATATATATGCCTGCAATTTTTGCACAAAAGAGCAAAGTCTAGCTCTGTTAAAGTTGTCTGCAGTCACATTCCATATTCTATCACATTGTTTGGAAGAGTCAAAAATGAAGAAATTTTTACTGGGATTAAAAACATGTCTGTTTTTAGAAATACTTACGATGCTTTTATAATTGAAGGGAAATAATGTACTGATGCAATTTTATTCCAGACATTTCTTAACGATAATATTTTGGCGAGATATATATTTATTTAAATATGGAATTTTTTATTGATAAATTATTATTTGAAAGTGATTTAAAATTAAAAATTTAAAAAATGGATAATTATAAATCATTAAAGCTAAGATCTTTTTATGAAACGTGGTTACTGCAGTTGAATCATAACAATTTATTTACTGAAAGATTATAAAATAAATAGCAACAAAGGCTATTATTCCTCATTCAAAGATAATATGAGCAAATTTTTACTAATAAAATAAACAAAAAAAACCCTCAGTAATTTACTTGCAAACGATTTCCAAAGACAAAGTAAAGCGATTTCCAAGTAATAAAAACGTCAGCTTCTTAATCGAAAATGGTGGACAGAAGCAGAGTAATGCTTTGTAAACACAATAAATACGTCAGCTTTCTAAATGAAGACTGTGTCTGTAGACAAAATGTAGACTTTGCGCCAGTATCCTAAACAAGGATGGTTTCCTAGGACAGGATAAAGCTTTGCGTCAGTATCCGTAACGAATGATGGTGTCCAAAGACAAAGGTATACGGATACAATATAAACGTGAGCATCCGAAGCAAGGACAGTTTCCAAGACAGGGTAATGCTATGAGTCAGCATCCTAAATGAGGATGGTCTTCAATGACCGGGTAAAGCTATGAGTGAGCATCCTAAATGAAAACGGTCTCTAAAGACAGGGTAAAGTTACGAGTCAGCATCCTAAATGAGGACGTTCTTCAAAAACAGGGTACAGGAAAATGGATACAATCAAAACGTGAGCTTCCTAAGCGACATCGATTTCCTAAGACAAGGTAATGCTATATTAAAAAAGATAAAAATGTCAGATTCCACCGTTTTTATTTAGAAAGGCTTTAATGATATAATCGATTCGCTATTGTACAGTATTAGTGAGTTTGAACTTGTTTTTAGTTATTTTTAGACAGTTTTAAATGAGAAAAAAAAGGTTTCGATGTATTTCAGTAGTGGCATATTTTATTTTTTCATCAACATATTTTTAAGTAAAAGTGATTAAACTATTGAAGGCTGTATATGCTGTTAACATTATGTAATTAAATAGGAACAAAATATTTAAGTCCGTACAATTAGAAGTCATTTCAAATCTTCAAGCTATTAAGGTTCCCCGGCATACTCGAAATTGTAATATACCAAAATTTAGAGTTCGCTCGTTTGGTCAATTTTTTTTAAGGGACTGAATTCCTTTTTTCGTACCTTAGTTAAGATTTTACTGATTTCCCCCATATATCTGGTAAGACTCAAGAACTTTTTCGCAAAAGGTAATAAATTGCGTAGTTGAATTTTTTATCGTGGATCTTATGGGGTGAATTCCCACAGAAATAATGACAAATCTGTCAGGCAGAGTTCTTTTTTAATGGTTAGTAAATGTAGCTAATTTCTACTGTTTTATTTTTAATAAATGATTTCCTAATTTTTTTCACTTTACATAATAAAGTCGCTTTTTTATCATGTAATTCTTCTATCTTCGTCAAATGAACTATTTATTTTTTGAGGATTCTTTCTATTTTCTCTGTATGTTAAGAATCTGTTTACCCAATTTCAAGATTTACCAATTCGTTAGTTTAAAAATGGAAACAATTATTTATAACGCCCCTTAACCCCCCGTAACGCCTCTTGCGATTCGAATTTCACAAAATCCGTTCTTAACTGATCTCTACTCCATAAAAGGAACATGTCTACCAAATTACAAATCTGTAGGTTGAATAGTTTCGGATATATCGTGATTAGTCAGTGAGTGAGTGAGTGAGTCGCTTTTCTCCTTTATATATGTAGATGTACGTGAAGTTACTTTTTCATTACAAATTATACGTATAACCATTTTATTCATTTCAATCCCACCATAGTTATCAAACCATTCAGCTTGATATGGCCTGGAACTTGTATGGCTTGTTTATCGTTTTTTAACCGTCGACATAGTACAGGGTTACAATTAAAAATATTTATAATCAGAATACAATAATGTGAGAAAATTTTTTGCATTAAATACTTATTATACATACTCATTTTTAAATGCGCTCAAAATGTAAGTTGGTCCTGACTGGTGCAAGCGCCTTAAATTGCGAGCCAAAAATTGCTAGTATCGAGAATTATAGACATGAGCATGGCCCCCATTGACATCTCACAAGGTGAAACAATGAGGGGACGATAGAAGTGCTATGGAAGTCTCTTTCTACAAACATATAACTGAACATAACCATACAAAAGTGCATTTCATCCGAACAAAATGCTTTAAATATGGTTATTGGCACTCGTTTGTCGATTTCTTTTCAACAAACAAAATGTGAGCAAAATTATGTACTTTATTGATATTTTGTAAACACCTTTGTTTTTTTTCAAATATACATTTGTTGTCCTTCGCGTAACTTTGGAACTGTAATGATCAAACTGAAGGTTATAGACAGCATTTAAATTGATTTTGTGTCAATACAAATAGAATATAAATATAATCCACACAAATAAGAAAATCTAAATAAACCCGGGTACCAAACAAGTGGTTGCCTAGCAATCGTGGGTCAGTTAAAAAGCTTGCGTGGGTCAGTAGCTGACCCACAGGTCATAGGTTCGCCATCACTGGTCTATAGGTACCCGAAGATTACAGCATGGGGTCAATAATTTTAATCCGGGAGCAGGCGTGCACTCGATACTAATGTTATGGTCCCGCAAATTGACTGAGTCACCCCAATCCTTTTTTCCCCCTTATAATTACATTTATTGTACTCGATAAAAATCGTAATTCTGGTGAATAATTTAATTAAGAGAAAGTACATTTACCTATTTTTAAGGACCTTTCAAATTTTCTTCAATAATAAAAAAATATAACAATCATACTGAAACAAGAAGTTTCAAATGTGCGTGACTTTAATAAAGGAAACAAATCACAGACACTTTTTGCTAACATTACAGGAATGTTATTTGCAGGCAAAACTGTCATATTTTGTTCAAGTTATTGTAGTTTTATTGTCTTTTGTTGATCGACAAATAGCACGTCGAACCTTTCTTGCTTGTGTCTTTTTGACAGGGTTAAGTGTGTCTTGTGGTATACTTAGGCTTCTTATATTTCTTGATGGAGTTCTTTAAGTAACATTTGAAAATTCTCCATTCAACTCAAACGTTTCCTGTTCATCACTTTTCTTATATTTGCTTTCTCTATGATGATTATTATGTATTATTTCAGCAGGTTCTTTCCTTGCTCAGTCAGTTTCAACTTCCTTCAATGGAAATTACAGATAACCATTTCTTTTTTTATATTCTGCTCATTTACATTTATAAACCATAATAAGTCGTACAACACAGCAATCAATACCACTAAGTTGTTCACAAGGGAAAATGTAGCATGTCCATAGAAAATATTTCGTAACAAAAGTGGTCGTGCGGGGAACTAAGTCAAGACAAGTACCTCAAGATGGTAAAAAAACGTTTGACATTCCCAAAAATGAGGAGAGATATGTGACAAATACATTATAGCTCCCATGAAGACTGTCCTATAGGAGGATGCTGTCAAGGTCTTTGGTAACAAAAAAAAACAGTTTTCCCAGAATTTACGATTTTGTGAGCCAGGCGGGATTCTGTGCCCCGTCTATAGAATGCCAAGGCAACGTGTGAAATATGAATCATTTCATACATTGCTAACTATTTTTAGGCATTATATACAACGTCGAGGTATTCTATAGAATGCCGAATTTCATATTTTGCCGGTAACATATATACACTTTATTCATTAATTTTCTGTCGTAAATGCTCTATGCATTCATATAATATGTACTTTTTCTTTGTTTAAGGGTACTTGGGCAGTTCGTTTTCTATTGTGTACTCAAGCGAACAATACATATAAAAACAGTTCAATATTTTTCTTAGGCCTATGTTTTTTTAATGTCATTCTCGATAACACGGCACTTTGAAATTCCACACAAAGTCGAGTTTTCGAGAATTAACTGCATTACGTTTTTGCCTATTCTTTGAATTTTCTCTAAAAAGTCTTTCTAATTTCCAAAAATCTTATTGTTGACTTTTTAAAATATTGTTTTATTGCCTCAGACAATTAACATTATACTTTTAAGAAATTAATTAAATTTATGAGAAATTTTGACAGAATATGCATAAATGATATTTTTTGAGCTTTGAACAAACTCCAAAATGTCTTTATCTGTCATAATTGGGGTTGTACACACATTATCATTGTATACTGCAACGAATTCTTCCGATGATACAATAGCTCAGTCCAAAAATGCAGAAACTTTCTCAACCATTTCATTAAGTGAAGGGAAATCTTTTTGTGTTAAGCGTTTTTCGTTTTGTGTTAAGTGAAAAAAATGCTTGAAAATCATAATAATTTGTTGGGACCGATGTATTATTCCGTGTTAACCGATATTTCGTCTTAAGCGTTTTCGCGTTAAAAGTATTTTATTGTATACAAAGAAATTCCCACATTTAGTCCTTTCTTTAACTTAAAACGAAGACAATCTTGAAGATGTTTCGATTATATTTAAAAGGGAGATATATAAAAAATATTCGAAACAAAAATAAATAGAGATATTGAATTTGGATAACTTTATTCGAACTTATTAACAATCTCTATTTTTATACGGTTCATGAACAAAGGCGACAAAAAGACGATCATAAAAATGAATTTAAAAAAAAAGACATACATGGTACAGATAAAAATATTACTTGTCATCAGAAGTCGCGATCTTGTAATCCGGTACAGACATAAAAATCCGCATGCTTATACATGTGTAAAAGACAAGTAATAGTTCATCTTTCAAGAAGAATGGTACGAAATAGGTTTCGAGAACGCTTGTTCCGACCTGACTCTGGAAGACTGCCAGTGCTGCACTCATGCATGTTATCTGTCCCATCACAGACAATATTTCCATCTTAATTGCTTTGACGAAAGGAGCTGATATTCCTGTAATCTCGAATATCACAACAGGGCTGAAAAATCGCCAAGCTATGGGAGATAGCCAGTTGGCTGGCGACCAAGGAATGGGTCCATCAATATCGCCTCTGAAAGTGCTTTAAAAGCAGATAAAGTATTGTCGATGGCCCCAAATGCCCAGATTTATATCTCTTCGTTTTTTTAAAGGATGAAAGGGTGTTCGATTATGATATTGAAGATAAAGAGATGATGTAGAGCATATGAGAGAGGAGGCGATAGTTTTACTTTTATGATCGCGCTTACGGCCAAGAAGAATTGAAATAAGAAACAGGAGGGGGGAAAAAGGACATTAGTGGGAATGAATGGAAACATAGAAGGAAAATAGTGTTTTGAACGTACAGGAGAATCCATTCACTGTGATTATGAACTTAATTTAGGATTTAGTTCAGTGATACCCAAAGTGGTCTACATCGTCCCCTAAGGGTCCATAAAGACCCATCAAGGGGTTCACGTAAACGAAAAAATAATTGGGGGTGGGGGAATCCATGAGGTATAAATGGGGGTCTACCGATAGTGGCTTTCATGAAACCAGATCGTGACTTAAATTTAAAAAAAAATTAATCAAATGGAAACTAGATTTACTTATAATTAATTGATTTACTAAATTTAATGAGGTTAATTTGCAGTTACAAGGCAACAGCATATATTCTGTTAAACAAGGACCATTTCAGCAATTTTATCATAGTTAAGCTAATAGGATACAATGTAGGACATCACGAATTTTCCCAGTTTTTCAATTTGCCACAGATAATCTGCCAGGAAAAAGACGTTTTAATCTACGCTCAACATTTAATGTCGTTTATTCAGATTTTGAAACTAAGTTTGAGAATGCTTTGACAATAGTAATACCACAGTAGGCAATGAATTCATAAGGTCACTTTGAAAAAAACCCCACAAATGTCAGATTACAAGAGGAACTGATCAGAATAGGCGCTAATGAAGATCTTAAAGTTTAAAAATGGATGGCAGCAATTTTGGCTTTAAAAGGTTATACCTGTTATTTATCCTGAATTATGGAATATCTTGAGAAAGTTTCTAATTGCTTTTCTTAGAGAGAAATAGCTCCATCGTGGTAGCCTATCTCCAAAACAGTAAAAGAAAGGAAAAAAATCGGACACTACTAACAGATGACATTTAGGGTTAAACCCGAGATTTGTGAGTAATGTTAAAAGTTTGTTTTTAAAATTTAAAACCTAAGATTCCTACCTCTCATTTAAAGCACTTGTTTGTTACTTAGTTATTTTATATAACAGTTACGAACTTTATGTATTAATTAACTTTTTGACTGTTTCTTGAGTGTTAAGCACTACAAACGCTGGGAATTTAAATCTTTTAAAGTAAGTAGCTCTGTACCAGTTGCCAAAAAAATATTTAAGTTGATAAATTTTCAAAAATTCAATATTAAATAAGTAGGGGTTCTACCCCAAACCGAAAAACATGGCAAGGGTATATGATACAAAAAATGCTCGGGAAACTCAGGTTTAGTTTAACAGTAATTGCTATCTCCTCCTTTCTCCCCCTAGATCAACAATGGATCACAGATTGAAAACCATCACGTACAAAATTTCACATGATTTATATTCATGTTACTACTAAAGTACAGAAATCAGTTCATTTGCAGATTAGCTAGGAAAACTGCACATTAACTATGGTAATCTGTTAAAGTACGAAAAATTGTTTCATTTCTCAAATTATATAGGTAGTCTGTGAATTAACTAAATAATCAGCACATTACCTACTGGATGGTCGTTAATGGGCACATTATCTACTGTACATTCGTTAATGTGCACATTACCTACTGGACACTCGTTAATGTGCACATTATCTACTGGGCACTCGTTAATGTGTGTGCACATTATCTTGTGACGGGGCTATTCGCGAGATATTCTAACTAATCCTCTTGGGGAAACTTTGGGGCTAGCATTTATACTAATTCACAGCCTTTCAAGAAAAACACGAGATAAATATATGTTAATTAGTTCGATTATATATATATATAGGTTTTGTAGATGTAGAAAGGGAGAAGGAGCCGCGAAGCTGTCAAGTAAGTTGAGCATTGGAGAATTTACTTCACAAAATTAGCACGCGTTTAATAGGTGTAATTTCTGAGATTAAATTATTAGATTGAAGCTTTAAAATATTAGATTTAGAATCGACCTGAGGTCATTAGTGATTGTTCTCCTTATCCATTTCTGGTAGTCGGTTTACTTAGAATTGAGTATTAGGATTAATCGACGTTTTAGGGATCACTCCTAGGTTTCTTCTTATAATTAAACTTGTGCTTGTGTGTTTAAGCGTTTATTCAGAGCTTGAATAAATCTATTTGTTATTATGGCGTTTGTTGGTGATGTTTCGTTTCCCCCCACACTTAGAGACGCGCAGAACGGAGGAAGAGGGGTTCCAGTTAGGACCCCTCCCCCACAATCTACTGGGCACTCGTTAATGTGAACATTATCTACTGGGCATTCTTTAATTTGCACATTACATACTGGATGCTCTTTAATTTGCACATTATCCACTGGATACACTTTAATTTGCACATTATCCACTGGATACACTTTAATTTGCACATTATCCACTGGATACACTTTAATTTGCACATTACCTATTGGATACTCGTTAATTTGCCCATTATCCACTGGACACTCGTTGATTTGCCCATTATCCACTGGACACCCGTTGATTTGCCCATTATCCACTGGACACCGTTGATTTGCCCATTATCCACTGGACACCCGTTAATTTGCACATTACCTACTAGGCACTCATTAAAGTGAAGATAAGATGTTTTGGTGAAACAACAGCAGCGTTTCAGTACGCTTAAATTAAAATGTTTATATTTTGTTGTCTAAAGAATCAAACTAGAACAATCAACATACTAGTTGATATAATCCATCATCAATCAACTGAAAAACTGTAAAACAAAGAATCAAAAGATTTAACATATTTTTACAACTATGAAAATGAATTCTCGAAGAACATAATAAAATTATGCTTACTTATTAGTGTACTCAAAAGATGCTTTGTAATATCGGAACTGTACTTTGTTCTTAAGTCGAATTTTTAAAAGACGAACATTCAAACAATCGTACCCAGTTAAAAAACTAAATAACGCCATGACTATAGGACGAGGAAAATCTGGAATGGTTTTGAACTAGTATGATAGGCTTTATTTGATAGATAGGAGGGACTCCTTTCTCAAATTATAATTTAATTGTGTGAGACATTTACTGTATCTGCCACTGTTTTTAAATACTTAGGATAAGTTATTCTGGTATGAGACAAAATTCAATCAAAATTTCCAACAGAAAAGGAATGAGAGAAACAAACTTTTGAAATTTAACGATAGGAAAACCACCAGTGTGATGCTTATACAGCTAAAATGCGGGAAATTCTTGATTCCGCACTTTAACGGAGCAAATCAGGTAGTCTGTAGATTATCTAGGTAATTAGCCCATTAACGGATTTCGAGAGCTTTAATGGTAACATATATAGTTCATTTTGCAACATAAATTATGGCAGAATGTATGAAATATCATTTGTAAAGAAAACGAAATTATTATATCATGTTTTCTTATAGTATAACTAAAACATGAATGCATTGCGGTTAAAAAACATTTACTCCTTTTCCCCCTTGGCTTGATAAATTTCTGTGTAAAAAGAGAAGGAAGATTTAATTTGCTCTTTATTTTTGCTTCAAAGGGTAAATAAACGAAAAAAACTTTCTTTTTCACACAAAACATCTTTTTTATTCAACAATGTTTTCTCACTAAAAAGGATTTTAACTACTCTATCATGAGTATAATACAATTAAGGGTACAGTTTTAAATTTTTCAAATGAAGTGTAAAGTTAATGAAAAGGTTTAATTTGCTGGCGAGAAAGAAAAATCTATAATATAAAAAAGTTTTTTTTTTATAAAACTACAAAAAAAAAAAGCATATGTACAGATCAGTAAAGTAGGCGAGGCGACACCAAGCCAAATCGGTTGCAGCAAGAGTTTAAAATTTCAAGGTAGAAAAAGCTTTTACAGAGAAGTTTGGCAAAGTTCAGAAAATGAGAGGGAGTTTTCCAATTGGCCGACTCGAGAGTTCGGCTATTTGAGTATATATAGTTCTGGATAGTTGAGCTTCCAATCAGAGTGGGACAGCAGTTAGACCGGAGTCTTACTGCAATCCGTGACAAAAACTTAAGTTTAAGAAGAAATAAAACAAACCATTTAAATTTAAACAAATTCCCGATAGACCAATGTGTATAAGTCATTGATGAAGTGGCCTACATCAAAGAAATGCGTTTCAAATTTTAAAAATTCAGCAACATTGCACCATTTTGAAAAATAAAGCATTAGCAAAACATTAAAAGTAGGATGGCTTCTTAGTGAGTGAATATTAACATCGCACTGTTCAGCTGCACTCTCGTTTGAACTCTCGACATATTTAACATACATCGCTCCCCTACACGGCGAGTCTTTAGCGATACTAGGCTCTGATTCATGACATTCCGACTACGTGTTCATTACCTTGACCGTTAGGCTTCCGTGGCCACCACCTGCGGATTGCAAGGCAAAATATAACTAGATGGGAAAATATATATATGTGTGTTAACTCGGGGCTTTGTAAACGGAAAAAGCGTTTAGTGGCTTGTGTGACTTCAACGTTGCTTCCAACTTCCTAGCTAGATTCTTATTCAAAGCCGGAAACAGATGGAAGTCACTTAGTGCGAGATCAGGACTGTATGGCGGATGGTATAGGCGCTCCCAACCAAGAGTTGCAATATGGTTTTGCATTGCCGTCGCTGAGTGTGATCTAGCATTGGCATCTAACAACAGACAGCTAAATCTGAGCCCAGGTCACTTTTGCCAAGTGAGTGAGTGAATATTAACGACACACTGTTCAGCTACACGAGGGCTTTTGGCGACAGACCGCGTAATTTTGAACCATGGTGAAGTGACGCGGACGACATCTGAGCTGGCCCAACCCTCTCCTAACTACCACACCAACGGGAGGACGTTTGAGCTCTTGACAGATTTAACGTGCATCGCGCCCCTACACGGCGGGTCTTAAGTGGTTCCGGGCTCGAACTCATGACATGCTAACCACGATTCGATACCATGACCACTAGGCTACCACGGCCACAGGACAGTTTCTGATGAATTATTAATTTCCCAACATTAACTCGAGAAATATATCCCGTAACAGTAAAAAAATTCTCATTTTTGCAGGTAATTGGTTAAAAACCATAAAAACAAGAAATACCTTCTTCACGAACTTTATAATCCAATGACGCCTCAAAAATCAAATTAAAGGAGAAAAAATATTTCACTCAGACTTATGTCCGATCACCAAGGAAACGTAAGACTTTTACTCAAACCATCTTTCCTTCAATCAAAGAAGAAAAAAAGACAGAGTTACAATTAAAGGGTTGAGTTAAGAAGGTTTGAAGCTGGTTACCTTCTCTTGAGGGCAAGCTCACTGGAGGAGAAAATACGATTTGGACTAAGTGCTGATGGAACAACTCAACCCCAAATCGAATTTGCTCTGTGGCGTTCCACTCTTAAGCCTAATGGATGTATAAAACAAGTGACATAAAAATTACGAATCTTCTCCCAGAAAGGTGTAGATGCTGTTTTTGGAGCCATTTAGAATGTCTTTAACGCAAAGAAATGCTGATATTTAATTGGATTACATTATTCATTTAACTAAATTTGAAATTTACTACCTTACAAAGAAGAATGGTAAAATGTTTAGAATAGTAAATTTAATTTAGATAAATGAATTGACATATTTAGTTGTGATAAAAAAAACGATTCTTCCAAGCATGAAAAACGTTACGGTGTTTTAAATTTCTAAAATGAATTCTGCCATCAAAAATAAAGATTTGAATAATCCTAAATTCATATAAAGAATTTCAACAGACAATTTTTGCATAAAACAAAATTTGTTTTAATTTGTTTGGATCATTTTAATTTTATTTGAATAATAGCATTTTGAGAATTTGTGGATGTACGATTAAACAAAACATCCGACTTTATTTTCATATAGCATCATGTCATTCGATCGCGTTTTGATTGATTTAAGTTTGGCTAAATTTCTAAGTTAAATAGAACTTTTTTCCAATGAAGCTTGCGGATTTTTTGGTATTTTTACCTTTGCAGACTTTGTACATTCCCCAGGAGCTGATATGACTTTTTAGTGCGACACCAAATAGGCGATACAAAATGCCAAAAGTAATTTTGAAGCCCAGTTTCCTCCCCAGAGGGAGGCACCTGAGCTCCGACGAAGCTAATTTGTTCAAGAAATTTAATTTTTCCGAGAGCTCTCAAACCAAACAGGCACTCAAGAGGTTTTTTTTACATGCCGCATAATCATACGACATTGCCGCTGTCAATTTTCTGCATTATGACAATCCATCTACTTGGGCTGGGGTCGAACCCACAACCTTTGGTGCATAAGACAAGTTACAAACCAACTACGCCACTCAGCTGGCGTATTAGATCTTAATGTGTACGTTAATTCGAAACAACCAAGACTCATCGGTCACTATATGAAATAATGAGGATAATCAGAATTGAACCACATACGGAATTCTGTATAGAAATTAATACTATTCCAATTATTTATACTGAAATTTCTATTCATACCTTCTGTGTGTTCCAAAGTAAAGGCGCGGCTAAAGTAATGTCACAAAAGTTCAACAGCTTTTTAAAATAAATTCAAGACGCCGCAATAATTAACAGCATAACGCAGTAAAATTACCACAATTCTCAGTACGAAATACTTATGGTTAAATATAATTAGTTTTTATTTACTCGTAAGAACCAAGATCGAATTCTCGAAAATTCGCCAACCAAAGTATTCGAATCTTTCTCCTTTGAAAATTGTTATTTACATACAAACAACTATTAAATAAAAGGTATATATTCTAAAAGAATGGAAAACATTGCATTATTTTACAATAGACTAGACGTCACACCCCCTCTACGCTGGGTATTTTACGATAATGTATGACCATTTATATTCCCTCCCATTTTAAATTAAAAATTACAATACTTGAATTTCTAAAACGGAATATTTTTTTTCTTTTATGCCCTCGTAGCTACACCCCTTGAAGTCCATTTCAGAAAAACCCGTTATTAGAGAATTTCTACTCAACAAAAAATATGCTTGATAAACTTAGAGCAATTAATCTCATGATTTCACAATCAGTAGGGAGAGTTCTTTTTCACTAGATTCTCAACCTGCCGAAATCATCCTTGCCAAGCTCGTTGCCTTGAAGCCCCGCCTACTGGCTCTCCGTCGCTCGTCCTATAGCCATGCAGTACACATCAGCAAGCTAAATCCACATTGTGTCCACACAAGCTAATCCACATTGTGTCCACACAAGCTAATCCACATTGTCCACGCAAGCTAATACACATTGTCCACGCAAGCTAATACACAGAAACTTTTTTTGCCAGATACGGGATTGAGGGTTCCTTATTACCTGTAGGCCCGTAAATGCTTCCGATGCTGTACGTCTAATTAGTGCCGGTTTATCCATTGGGCACTTGGGGCGGGCGCCCAGGGGCATGCGACCCGGATAAGCTGGTTAACACTATTCGCTAGTAATAAATTTCTATACCCGACAGTGACAAGGGGGCCTATAGATCTTTGGCACCCAGATCCAGAAATGAGCTTAAATCAGCCCTGCGTCTAATAGTTAAAAAAATGAGTAATTTTTATCTCTAACCTCCAGTTGGTATAGCAACTCCCTTCCCAACTGGGAGTCGATTTCCGCAAAACTCGTTCATAGCAGATCTCTACTCAACTACGTCTGCCAAATTTCGAGTCTAGTGTGGTTTTATTGGTGTAAATTTTTATCTGTTATATCTCCTTTGGAGCCATATCTGCAAAACCAGTTTTTAAACGTTGCGAAATCAAAAGATGTTGCCAAATGCAGTATTCACTTTCAAAACATAACCGTGAACCGTTTTCCACAATATTTGCTGCATATCACTGGATTTGGCGACTTCGCACGCGCTCTTCCACAAGCTATTTCTAAGCATTTCGCGTTTTTACTAACAATCCTCTTGGCGAATTAGTTTTAAATATTATTTAATTGAAAACTTCCTCCCGGAGAAGACACGATATATGTAAACTATGTCGTGTATTTAAGTTTTAGTTTTCGCGTTCGAGAAAGAGAGATTAGAAGATAAAGGATAGCGTGAAGATTAACGTAAGATAACGTAAAGCTAGACGAGAGCATTTGTAGATTATTTATTTAATATTAAGATTGACGATTGGGTCAATTAGTTGTTAAATTGGATTCGGTCCTTTAGAATGATTTACTTTAGAAATTATCTTCAAACATAAGAGGGTGTATTGCCTGGAAGGGCTATGTGTAAGTGATTCGGTTTATTATATTTTCAATAATCTCGTCTACTTCGCTCTATTGCTCCCATATTTATCAATTGATGCATTTCTTAGTTTGGGTTATTGAATTTGTGTTGTTGTTGAGAATAGTAAATAAAGTGTGTTGTTTTGACTATGTGACCAGTTTTCTTTCTAACTCTCGTATGGGATACCTCATCTATTACAAAGCAAAGAGGATTTTGAGAAGCTCAGTAAATTAAATATGAATTTTTTTAGTGGCGAGAATATTGTTATCACTCTTTTGAAACATCAGTGAAGCTACAAGGAAAACTTTGGATCGATACGTCATATACGTCATAAACAAATATACAAACATCCAAAGATTCATATATATATATATATTTTATTTATTTTTGTTGAAAGTACGATTTATGGTATTGGAATATCAGGAGAAATTTTGTGAAGAGAATCTTTGAAATTTTAGGTACTTGCGTATCACACCACATCGACCACCAATTCATCAAATTAAAGTATATTGCCAAATGCCATGGTATGCAGCCAGTAGTGGAAAACCATCGCATGAAGAAACAAAACATTTTTCACGCATACGATGACAGCATTGGGCGATATCCTTTCATCTGGCAGTGATTTTTGAATTGGAAAAATTGATTGGCGGAGTAATACGTACCAAATTTTCTGCCTAAAATAAATCAATGTGTCACTTTCAGATTTTTTCTCACTCATAGTTTGTACTGTATTATTTATTTTACAGTCTCAAACAAACGAGTCATGATGAAGGGTGAAAGATGCAGCTTCATGAGGTCCAAGACCATTGTCTTTGCCACATGCATGCAATGCATTTAGCCGAGTATATTGGAATGGCCTGAACGCCTTGAGTGGCCTTACCAGGAGAATACACTCCTGACGCCAGGATAAAACTCCCGCCACGATAAAGCAGCAATGCAGAACTGTGGGATACGGTACATGAGTGGAAAGAAGGAAACCGTCCTGGTGCTGCTTTGCTCGGGATAGGCAAGAGGCGAGATGAAACTACTCTTGCTAGGTTTCGCAGTGGACACACTCAAGTCCAACGGCATGTAACGGGTTTAAAAGTTTACCCTTCTTGTCCAAATTGCAATATGACCCAAGCCGTTCCTGCCCCCCTTTTGGCTTGTATTGGCTGCCATAAGAGCCAGCTGCTCTCAAGTCCTGCTACAGTTCTTCAATGTTTAAAAACGCACGGGTTCATGAACTTGATCCAGATGTTTCTATCGATCAAGTGGGATAAGAAACAACAGTTTTCAAAAGTATATGAAGATGATAAGTTTGTAAAATGAAAGAAGTTTTGTTCTTCAGAACTACAAAAACAGCAAAACTAAAAAAAGAGTTTCTTGATGCTCTAATCCAGCGGTGGGCACACTTTTCCAGGGTGCGGGCTACTTTAAATTTTTTTTCTCAAGGAGTTGCGGTCCACCCAGTGTTAGTGTCGCACACAAGGGCGAGGGAGTGGTCCGCGGGTCTGGACCCTCTCACGTAATCCTTCATTTTTTCCGATTCATTATAGTCGCATGTATATAGTATGTAAAATTTAATTAAGTATTTGATATAAATAATTTTTTATTTATTAAAGTTAATTATTCTTTCAGTAATTTATTTTTTGCGGTTTTTTGTTACCGACAATCAGCAAAATCAAAAAAAAAAAAAAAATGTTTGGCTGGGTATTGGGGTATATGATACGAGAATGGTAGACCCCTACAACCCTCGATCCCTTTTCCTTTAAAAATTCTTGTGTACGCAACTGCCCAATGTTGTAGGTGTGGTGAAGTAAAGAAACGGTTATTACTATAACTCAATAATAAGTACGGAACATGAACTTTACAGGACTAAAATTTAAAAGAAAATCCCTTTTAAAACCGCGCTTAAAGCAAAACGCAAGATACAAACTTAATAATAGTAGCCCCAAATATAATTATATCAAATGATACATTTATTATGAAACAATTCAAAATATATTAAAAAAATAAAACATTTTTATCTCAAGTTAATTTTTGTTATAGTCAGTAGAAGGCTTAGTCAGCGTCTGTCAGCCAGTCCTGAATTTTCCGTATATAATTAGTAACTGGTAAAATTTTTAGGCGGTCACCCCAAAATGTCTTGGCGGTCCACCGGTCGATCGTGATCGACGTAATGCCCACCCCGGCTCTAATCGAAATAGAGATTCTACTAGAAGACATGCTTGCAACCAAGAAACCGTAAACTATATTAATTTATTTAGTTCGAAGAAAAAAATGTGTAGATAATTGATTCAGATTAATTTCTAGATAGGTAAAATAACAGCTACAGAGATATATAATGGAGCCACAGAACCGCAAATTCTAGAACACAAACATCAGCACCAGATCTTCGAGATCAAGTAATGTATTAAGATCACCACCACTAATTTTCTCCGATCCAAAAGAAAAAAAAGCAGCAAAAAACTTCTCTCGCTACACAAAAGAGTGTATTAATGACGCTCTCGTAACTCATTCCTTCCTTCTTCGATCTATCCCCCAGTTAAAAATGAGCAGAGGCCGCAAATAACTCCTTATCAACCACCCCCAAAAAGTGACAAATATCGCCTGCGGAAAGAAGGGCGTCGGTTATTAATCAAAGTTAATTTTACAGCAAACGATCTTCTCGCGCCCTCCATTCTGCCCTAATTACGGTGTGGATTCTCTTTTGTTGCCAGATGCCAGAAACTATCAAAGTCGTTTGGTACATTTTTTTCTCTTTCTGAGGGGCACAGTGCATCCCATTCGTGGAAATGTGTCATTTTGGGGACAGTGAGAACCAATTTACTAACTATCAGAGATTAGAAGAATGTCAGGGGAAAAAAGTATAGCTTTTTTTTAATTCTTATATAATAACACTTGATTTTGATTCGCTGAAAATGTTTCTAGTAAATATAAATCCTACATTCTTAATAACTGGCCAGTAAAAAAGACGATTTGTTAAAGATAATGCTCCCATAGATCCTTTTATGATGTAAAGAAAAGGAAATATATAGCTAACTATATCAGGAAAAGGCAATTATAAATTTTTATCAAACAATGTTTGTAAAACGAGTTTCTTTTTCACAAAATAATGTAAATTTTAAATTTGCAGACTAGTTTAATTGTACTAGTTTTATTGAATTTTTTTTCTCTCCGAAATTAAATTTTTTCTCACAAGCATTTGAAAGATTGATTTTTTTTATAGGTCTGGAAATTTACAGAATAAGAGAATCATTATATCATATAACATTTCCAAAAATGGAAGTGTCTAGCTTAGAAAACATAGTTTTTGCTTTTTCAGATACATTTTATTAAATTAGATATGTGTATGGGTGAGAGAGAGATATAGGTAGAGAAAGAGATGAGAGTGTGTGTGGGGGTAGAGTAAGAGATGAGAGTGTGTGGGGGTAGAGAGAGAGAAAGGGAAAGAGAGAGAGAAAGGAAAGAGAGAGAGAGAAAGGAAAGAGAGAGAGAAAGGGAAAGAGAGAGAAAGGAAAGAGAGAGAAGCGGAAAGAGAGAGAAAGGAAAGAGAAAGGAAAGAGAGAGAAAGGGAAAGAGAGAGAAAGGAAGAGAGAGAGAAGGGGAAAGAGAGTGGTGAAAGAGAGGAAAAGGAAAGAGAGGGAAAAGGAAAGAGAGGAAAAGGAAGAGAGGGAAAAGGAAAGAGAGGAAAAGGAAAGAGAGGAAAGGAAAGAGAGGAAAAGGAAAGAGAGTGGCAAGGGAAAGAGAGGGAAAAAGGGAAAGAGAGGGAAAAAGGGAAAGAGAGGGAAAAGGGAAGAGAGGAAAAAGGGAAGAAGGGAAAAGGGAAAGAGGGAGAAAGGGAAGAGAGGGAGAAAGGAAAGAGAGGAGAAAGGGAAAGAGAGGGAGAAAGGGAAAGAGAGGGAAAAGGGAAAGAGAGGGAGAAAGGGAAAGAGAGGAGAAAGAGAAAAAAAAAGAGAGAAAGAGAACGGAAAGAGACAGATAGAGAAAGGAAAGATAGGGAGAACGGGGGAAAGAGGAGGACAGAAAGAGAGACAGGTTTTTGGCTGTCCTTACAAAATCTTTTGTACATATGTTTCTAGTAATTACTTATGTAGCTCTTTGTTGTATTTATTGAAACATTATGTGAAGACTTTACGTGCTGATATTCGGAAGTCAAGAGAGTTACTGAATTGATTGAAGACGAGTTCTGTGGTTCTAAGTCATTTTTGTGTGATCTTGATCCCTCTTGAGCGTACAAAAAGAACGAAATTTGGTGGAGCCAACTCTGGAAATCAAAATCCTCCAGGTGTGTACCAGGTCTACTTGTAAATTTTCAATTAGATAACCTAGTTTCCTTTTTTCTTAGAACAAGAGAATGGGCTGGTTTGCACAATGCGTCGCCAGATACATGAAATGGGATTCATGTATGTGTCAATGTAAAATAAATACAGTCGGACCTCCATTTTATGAGCCTCTATTTCGTGAATTTCTCTACTTTGCAAATTTTTTCCTGGAACCAAGAATAAAAGGATACTGAAAGACGAATATCTATTTAACGAACATTTTTCGGGATTGAGCGATTTCTTTAAGGTATCCAAACACGTTCGGAGTACTTTTTTTAAAAAAAAATAGCATTCTAAAATATTATAAATACCAATAGGTTCTAACATTTAACTAATAATATTTTAAAAAATATATCTAAATTTTACAAAAAGCACAACTATAAGGGAAATTTTAGCAATATTTTTTGAAAAACTTCAAAGCGATTAGAGAAGAGAGTAATAAACTTATTTCAGTAGAAGTATTTCTAAAGTAAATTAGATGCATTTATCTAGAAAATGTACTAAAATTTTAAAGTTTTATTAAAATCTGAAAATTTTAGAGATGGTCGAGTAAATATTATAAGAAATGTGACTTTCTTTGTGAGACCATTACTTAAATGACAGGCCATAAACTCAAAAAAAATATTTTTCCTATAAAAATATTTTAGTACATTCTCTAAGAAAATAATATAAGTATCAGGTTCAAATAATTTTATAGAAGTACATTTATAATATTTTGAGTTATCAGACTCAATTAGATAGAATTTGAACAATTTAAATGCCCACTTCTGACAGATCAAAGACCCACTTTCGGTTTTTCTAATGTTATAAAATTGATTGTAACTTGACCTCTAGGTAGTATAGAAACAAAAGAAGTATGTTCTGGAACATATGTTAAAGCAAAAGACAGCTCTATTTAATAAAATAAAAACAATGTGTTTTTACCAAATTTGCTCATTTTAACGTGTTTGGATACCTTAAATAGAGGTCGGACTGCATATTAAATGAGAAATCGCGTTGATTCGACTCCTAGCAAAACAATATTTCGAAGCATATTTATATATCTGAGGCGAAATTATAATAATATTCCGTAAACGTAGAGTGAATCAACAGGCCATCAAAAGTTTAGAATTTCACTACTTATGTAACAAATGTCAGTTTAATACTCCGAGACAGTTTTTTAATTGCCCTTTTCAAGGCTAAATTTAAGTCGGGAGAAATGCAACATAAAAAACCTAATTTGCATGCCTTCTTGGTTTGCAATACTTAGGCTCACTTAACAAAGAGCAATTAGAATATTAATAATGCAAAAACAGAATACTTAGAGCAACAATTATGAGCAAAAAGTAGTCTTTTCAAAGAAATTAATGACCAGGATTAGATACACAAAGAATAATTGCAGTATGAAAAATAACGAGGGAAAAAATAATTCTCTTTTATAAGAAAAACTAGTTAGTAAAGTCCTAAAAAAAGACTTTTTTTGAAGGATTTCTTTTAAAAAATTAAAAGACTCCGTAAAGTAGAAAGGTCACACACACACAAAAATAAGGATTATTAGTAGATATTACATTTTTGGAACATACTAAATTCATTATTATATTAAATATATTACTTTTTTAAAGTAACATTTTGTTCCCTTCACTTTAATTTTTTAATTTTTCTGCAACATCATTCAAATAACATCAAAGCTTTTGTGCTCTATGAAGTGGTCTTATGCTTGTTTATATAAATTGATGGTCCTATTGTTGCCCATCGGTTCACTTACTTGAAGACTCCAATAGGGGAACAATATTAAATTCATTTCGTTCGTCGAAGTTTTGCGTTTACTTGGTAATTTCCATCACAATCAGGCGACAACCTTTTTTAAACAATTTTAGAGTTTATTTCTCAAACTTTCAATTCAACATTCTAGTTCAGCGGTCAGAGGAGAAGTGCGTGGGATTCCCACGTTTTACAGAACGCTCAGTTTAGTTACAGTTAACACATACAAGTTAATAATATATATAAAAATACAAAAATATAAATTGCAAATAAAGTTTAAAAAAATTAATAAAGATTGTTTTGAATTACATGGTGAATCAATAATATTTTAATTATGTATTTTTAAAATTATAATTAATTAATAATTAGGATTTCCTGATATGCTCTAAATTCGAGCCAATGTTAGGCTGATTGGTACAGCCATCTAGTGAGGGAATTCTCAACTAAAACTGTCTCTTACAGTCCTATATACTGATGGTCCTATATATACTGATAGTCCTATATATTCATGGATTAAACAGTGTGAAAACGGAAACAGTTTCAAAAATTCAATAGCAGTTTATATTGATTCGAAAGATCAGATTGTACATAAACACGAAATATTTAATAATTGAGTGAAACAATAGTGTTGATAATAAAGTAAGATTATTCTTTTAATGGATAATTACGTAATATTATATGTACTGTTGATAAATTTGAGACCCTTAAAACATTTGAAAATAATTCTTTCTACAAAACCTGAAATCATTTAAACGCTCTTAAATCTAAATTCTTGCGGTGAAATATTTGCAAGTTTTATTGTTTTAACACTCCAATTGCGTTTCACTCTACATATTGAATAACTGTAACATGTGAAGTGCGCGCTGCATAACAATAGTGAGATTTAAAGTATATTCAGAAGTTAAAATGACTTTTAAAACACGACCGCAATTTCCGAAAAGTCAATTTCTAAAGCAATGTCTCTTAAAATACATTCCAGACGGAATACTCTCATTCGAATTCTGGACAATTAAATTCTTCCGTGTGGCCAAATCATTTTCTGTTACCCCCAGGACACACGAACGTGCATACAAAATACCCACTCTAAAATCTTCTGTTTGAAGTTTGTCTCCAATTCCTCGTCATGGTTACAGGGAAATTAGAGAGGGGTGTGTCTGTCTCGTTTGATAAAAAGACAACGGGGTGAAGTGGGTGTCCAGACACGTTGGGTGCTTCAATGTCATGGCGACGACCTTAACAGGGTCGACGGCTTTTCAAAACAGGATCATAAATTACATGACAGGGAGGTTTTCGCAATGATTACCAAGTGTGACGGAGTGATTTAAGTAAAAAGAAAAAGTAATAGGGAAAATGTAAGACGAGACCGAACATTTATTTTAGAACAGAGATTTTTGATTGATATAATGGCATTCTGAATATCTAACACACTGTCATCCAAGTCATTGGTTTCATAAAAGAGAGGGAAAAAAACAATGTTCACATATCGATGAAAGCAAGGCAAAAGTATTTTGCTTTTAAGAGGCATTTAAAAAAATAAGATTTTAAAAATAATAACAAAACTGACTTTTAAAAAGTATTTTTAATTTATTTTATGCAATCAAAGTAGGAAATTCACAATTTTATATACAGTGAATTTTATATATGTGTTTTAAGTTTGTATGCTTGTAGAAAATGTTAAGCTTCACAAAATGCAAAGTCGTACATATCATTTTAAAGAATATTTAATTCTGAATTCAATATATAAACACAAAATTCAAATATTTGCAATACAAAAAAGCTAAACTGCATTAGATATCGATATACATTAGATACTAATGATAGCAATGAGTTATCTGTACTCAGTAGGACAGCCTTTATTCAATTCCTACTATTATATATAGTTCACTCTCTCTTTATATATACAGTCGACTCTCGATAATTCAAACCTACGATAATTCGAACCTCCCGATAATTCGAAGTATATGCTCAGTCCCTAGAAAAACTCTTGATATTTCGAACTAAAACAATACGTTTAGGTACACTCAATAATTCGAAGTAAAATCTATGGCTGGCTGACTACAATAAGCAATAATTCGAATAATCGACGCAATAATTCAAAGTTATCTTATAAAACTCTGGACAATTCAAACACACACTATCATGTACAATCCTGTAGCAAACAGGTGGGAGCTTACAAGTTTTGTGTTGCATTGTTTCTGCGTGTCTTCCCTGTAACGTAGCCTCTTTAATGACCATCTGTTGCTACCCCTTCTTAGTGTTTTCTGGTTCATCAAGCGAAAAAATATTTTTATTGCTTTCCTTCTTCAAGTGAACAATAGACCAACCGCCCCTGTTGTCAACCGTCCATATCTTTCATTTAACAAGTGTTCAGAAAGAATGTGCACTAGTGTGAATAAGAGATGCGTAGGATTGTGTATGAATGTACTATTCTTTTAATACAGGACTTTATAAACTTCTGTATAATAGTGTATAGTATGTACTTTTTAAAAATTACTTCAACATAATTTTATACACATGTACAATTGTTGTCTTATTACATAAATTCAAATGTGTTAAAAAATTCTCTTCGAGTATTTTGGGAGTTTTTCCCTACCCTCTTGATAATTCGAAGTTTTTCTTTGGTCCCTCCAACTGCGAATTATCGAGAGTAGACTTTATACCTATCTATCTTGCTCATATTTTTAATCATTAATAAAATACTTTCTATTCATCCAATCATGTTCAAATAATTCTTTTAAAACTTGTACTGGATGACACTTGATGTTTTTCCAAATATTGATTCATTAATTACCGGTTTTCGCTGCCAACTTAGATTCGTCTCCGTTGTTGTAACAATGTAACTTTTAAAACAATGACAAAAGTTGCTGTCGAAAACCAGTTTTTCAGCCAAACTAGCCAAACCGGGTATCCATTGTTACAACAATGCAGACAAATAAATTTTTTAATTTTATTTTTTATCTTTATCTTGTTAAAATTTCATTTCCTTTCATATTTTATATTAATTTTATTTTATTTTTCTTTCGGTTGCAAACTACACGTGGGTGGTTTTAGGCCTAACTTTTCAATTTGGTTATGTTTTGCTATTATGTCTAAAATTTCTGCTGGACGGGGAAGTGTTGGATCCGTAAAATATATTTAACCCTAACTTTGCTGGCCCTAACCAACAGCTTTAGAAATCATAATAGGTCTTCATTTTAGTCCATTGACTCTTTTTACATTTTAAAGTTCTAACTCTGTTTCATGCTATGCATACGCTTAGTTAATTCTAGTACAATATACTTTTCCATCATTTTTTATATTGTGTTTCTTGAAATCTGGTTTAAATCTTCGAGTTTTGTAAGTGGCATAATTTAGTACTATCAATTTTATTATATACTGTGTATTTTTTTCATCTTAGGATACGATATATATATATATATCTTGTTCAAATTTTAAATCGCTAATAAAATACTTTCGATTCATCCATTCGAGGTAGGAATTAGCCTAAAATTTTCTTTTATATTACTTGTTTTTGAATACAGCTTGACATTGATGTTTCATTGAGCTGACAAGGGTTTAAAGCTCTTCCTTTGTTATTAAATGCTGCCAGGAAACAATTATAGCTTTTATTTGTTGGTCACCTCCCTATTTTTCGGGCTAGAGTACTCCAACAATACCACAAGTTTTTAACAGGATTGATCATCCTAATTCCTGGTCAGGACAGCAATTCCAAGCTCTTTGTTCGAAACCACTCTTTTGATAAGTTTGCTTATCAAAAGAGAGCAGTTGTAAAAATCCTGCTGAAAAATAAATGAAGCAGTATTCAGAAAGAGATCACTGATGGAAGGTAGAAGTATAAGTTCTAGAATAGTATCAATGTATTTTCTGAGATTTAGTGTCCCATCGATGACAAAGTCTACCAATACCATCTGCTGACATACATGACCATACCATAAAACTAAGTAGTTTCCTCCCAGTTGTCTGAATGTAGTCAGGATGTAGCTCTTCTTCTATTCTACGTCTTAAATATGTTCAACCATCACTACAGAATCGCGATATCTTAGTTTCATCGGTCCATATAACTTTTAAGTGCTGATAATCTGTCCAATTAATGTGTTCCTTCGCCCACAATAGTCTTTTGTGCTGCTGTAAATTGAGATAAGGCATTTTTCGTGGAATTCAGCATTTTAGTCCAACATGTTCTTGAACTGACAGAAACACCAACATCTTTCAGAAAACTTCTAATGACCATTGGTGACGTTCTTCTATCTTGAAGACAGCATTTTTATTCTTCTGGTCTTTTACTGCTTTGTTTTTTATTGAATTTGTCTCTTGATATCATAAGTAAAACTTTCGGTCTCTGGATGTAGTCACTGATCCAATCAATTGTCATGCAATTTCAGCATAGGAAATACCTCTTTCTCGTAACACAATCTTATATACCTTTCTAGGCGTTTAATTTACTATATTATTTGATGTCATTACTTCTTGACTTAATATTATTGATTTCCTGGTCAGGCAACAGACCTGATTTCAATTCTATCGAAAACGTGTGTGCCCCGTTTGAAAAATCTATCCCGAATAATGGAGAGGTGCCATCAAATAAAATGGAACTAATTGAGATTATTGTTCCCTGGCATCATATAATAACGAGCCGTTCCTCCAGTATAGTGGCTAGCCACGCTGAATACAGTGTCGTAGAACCTGGGTTTGAATCCAGGAGAAGACATGGAAGTTTGTAAATATACAGTGCCTTTGCGGCAGGGGGGTACTCTAAAATAGCTATCGAGCCGCAAGCTCCCTCGTGAGGTTGATGGAAGGGAAGAGAGGCGAGAGGCTCTGACCACCTCCAGGGTGTTCTCCCTCAAAATTGGGGTGGAACCGAGCCACACAAATTGTACTCTCACTTGCAAGGTGCTCAAAGCTACGGATAACGACAGACATACATCTAGTCCTTTGCCATGATGAATTTCGTAGGCTTCAATCTGACAACATCAGACAGGTGACATTAGTAACAACAACATATAATGAAAAAGGAAGAGCTTAAAACTATCATAAGCTCAATGAAATATTGATGTCAAGCTGTAATAAAAAATAAAGGCTATCCTTCTTACAGACGATAGGAGTGAGTTATCAGTATGTAATGTACATTGCTATTTATTGCAACTTAACTTTCTTGTATTGAAAATATTTGAGCTTAATTTTTTAATATTTAATTCAGCATTAAATTCTCTTTTAAATGATTGCATTTTGTAAAACATAACATTGTTTATAAGCATGCGAATTTAAAAAACGCAAAAATTTCCAAAAGTGTCAACAATTTCGGCCACCTATGTATATTTAAAAAAAAGCGGAGAACAGTAATTTTACTCATAGTTTACAAAATAATTCCACATCAAATAACAAAAATTCCCTCACTTAAGGCTCCACAGTACCCTTTTCCAAACATTTTTTTTGGAGATAGTTATAGTAAAAATAATCCGTGTTTTATTTTCAGATTAAATTGTTAAGTTGATTCTGAAAATAAAAAGTCAAATGATTAGCCATTATTTTTAAATTTTGAAAAGTAAAGAATTTTTGAACTTTTACAAAATGCTCAATTTTTCAAATTCTTCAACTATTTTAAGTGATTTATATTTCTTAAATTATTGGGAAGAAAGTAGGGAATTAAAAATCCATTTCCTTGTGCATTTTTAATAATTATTTTTATAGCTAAACTAGAAAAAAAAACACACAAAAGTTTTTGAAATATTAACTTTAACATTTTTAAAAAATAACCCGAGATCTTAGACCTAAATCCATATTAACCCTTATAGAACATATCTATGAAAGAATCTACAAAATATTTCAGGACTCTAACTTGAACAGAAAAAAAGCCTTAAGAAATAGAAAACAGATCTTCTAAATGAAAAGTGTGAGAAAAACACATTTAAAGTTTGTAAAGGAATAAAAGAAACACTAAAAATGCCAGTAAAGCTATAATTTTTAATATGTTATTTTCCAACTTATGTTACACATTAGAAAAGTACATTAGTTAAATAGGGCTGAAAATATTTTTTAAATTCAAAATATGTTTTTGCCTTATATTGGTAGTATTTGATACGATAACAGATGATTCAGCTTAATCTTATCGCAGTATTTTCTCAAAAGTTTTCAAAACACAAAGCACTTATATACAAAGTAATAATGATACTAACTTAAGCTAAGGATTACTAGGTTTGTGTATAATAATTTTTTTTTCAGTTTTAAACAGGTTTAGTTTTGCAAGTTTGAGTTTTTGTTGCCGAACTTTAAAATACTATAATATAGTATTTTAATGTTTGATATGATGTAATTAGTGTGTGTGGTATACACATTATGGAAATATTTAGTTATATCTGGTCTGGAGTTTTAGTTTATATATATATATCTAGTTTTCAGATACATTATTTTCAGTAGTATTTCATCTCTTCGAAATGTTGTTTCTCATAGCAACCTGAAAACCTTTTGGGGAGCGGCAGTTTCTCAAAAGGAAAAAAAATAATGAAAAAAAGCTTCTAAATTATATAAACTATTTCTAAAAAAATATTGGTCTAGAGGTTAATCTTAGTTAAGTAACTATGAGAACTCAAAACATAAGCAAACAGAAGAACTTTTAATACGAGGGTTGTTTTTTAAGTAAAAACAAAGGTCCGTTTGTTTTTTAAAAAATAACAATATTTTGTTTGAAAAAACCTTTATTTTAGGAGTGTACATGCTTTTGACTATTTTTATACATAGTTGTCGCACTTGTCATACCTTAGAACTAAGTTTTGAAAACCCTCTTCAAAGAAGTCTACCTCCTGGTCGAACAGTCAAGAGTTCACGACCCCTTTTCACGGTGTGGCATGCTGTCAAAAGGTGTTTTGCTTCTCCACGATAAGGCAGGGTCTCACACTTCTCGAACGACTCGGGACGTGATCGAATCGTTTGGTTGGGAGGTTTTGGACCATGCAACATACAGCCCCAGCCCTGCTCTCCTAACGATTCCCACCTTTTCCGATACCTCAAACACAGTTTTGGTGGGAAGCGCTTCAGTGACAACGAAGTGAAAGCGGCCGTGAACTCTTGGCTGTCCAACCAGACGCAGACTTCTTTGAAGAGGATTTTCAAAATTTAATTCTAAGGTATGACACGTGCATTAATTAACTCGGCAACTATGTAGAAAAATAGGCAAAAGTATGTAAACTCCTAAAATAAAGATTTTTTGAATCAAAATATTGTTATTTTTTAAAAAAACAAACGGATTTTTTACTTAAAAAACAGCCCTCGTACTTTAAATTAAAGTTAATAAATATTTCACACTAAAAGAGTTGATTATGCTCAAAACATTTTTAATTAATTCTATTTAAAGATGGAAAAAAGTTTTAAATTAAACCGAAACTAAGACCCGAGACCAGAAATTTCAAATATCTTAAAAACTAATAGGTTACCAGAAGTGGAATTTGAGCGCAAGCTTCCCAATTATATAAGCCACAAAAGAAAAAAAAACCCGAAAAAAATTGACATTTGTTTTTTGTGGGGTAATGTATAGCCTTAATAACCAGCTGTTGCCCACCCGGTTTGTTGGGTATTTCATAATTTTAGATAATAATTCAGTGTGAGTTATACAAGTCCTGGCACAGTAAGGTTTCGATTGTACTCAAAAAATATTCTTACAGTCTTTGCCATTTAATTTAGAAAAAAAAAAGATTTGAACTTCGAAAACTGAAGTAAATTTATCTTTTACTCCTCCTCATTATCTTTACGCATACTGATTTATATTTTATTGCTTTCGGAAACATCAAAATAACTTTCCGTTTAGGACAAAATAAAATTTTCTTTCAAATCTCAACCCCCTCTCCCAAAAAAAGTTAACTTTTTCTTATAAAAAAGAAAGAAAAACATTTCTTCGCATGTTTCTCTTCCCATTTAGAGACAAAGTTGCTTTTTTTTTTTGAAAATTCTCAACACAAAGATTTTAATTCCACAAATCCTAATAATAAAAAAAAAACAATTTCGTCTTCTTTAACTCTTTGTCAGCGAAGACACTTTTCGAAATGCGTGCTGAGAGGCACTTTTCTGGAATATTTCCTGAATTTCATGCATCTCTTTCAGGAAAAACCGGAGGATATTCACCCACTCGTAGCGACAGCGATGCCACCTTTTTTTAAGAAATAAACTTAGTGAAGAGTAGTCGAAATTCGGAATAAGGGGGAGAGAAAAGTGTTTGGAAATACACCAAAGTGTACTAATTTATATATATATATATATATATATATATATATAATGTAATAGAAAAAGTATAGCAAAGAGGAAGGGGAATGTATAGAGAACTACTTTATATTGTTCCAGAGAATTTGCAGTAATTTTATTTCGTGTTAAAAGTTATTAAAAAAGAAAAGAAAAAAAAAAGATTCCGTTAGATGTGCTCTTTGAACAATGGTCACGAATAAATTATCATTTTGTTCAATAAATTCACACCTCATGATACAATTTTAACTTTTTCTCCTTTTTTTGAGAAATACTAGTGGAATCTTTAGCATAGCGTCTCTTCATGAAGTATCTAATTTCTAATCTCTATCAAGTATGTAATAAGAGACCAACCATTATGGTAGCCGTTAAGAAAATTTGACAACTACGATGGTGTTGACATTTAGGCTAAAATATCTGACTCGTGAATATTCAGTTGCAGTTTTACTTTTCTTTTTCTGTTAATTCATTAAATTGTTTTGTTTACCTCGATATTTAATTTAATTTAATTTTCCTTCAAAAGTGAACCATCAGTGGTATTGTTTAGTTAAAAAAAATAACTACTGCAGTTTTCAGGTTAATTTGTAGTTCACTAGTTAACTTGTGCGAAGAATTGTTAACAGACTTTTCTAAGGGAAATGAAAATCAAGCCTCATAGAGAATTCAAATAATTTCACAAAAAATACAATTAATTATTTTATTAACAAAGCTGTTAAGTCTTAAAATTAATAACTATTAAATTACCTTATATAAGTCATAATAAAGTAATCATTAAATGAAAAAGAAAAAAAATAAATATTTTTTTCACTACTAATTCCTTTTATTTCTTTTATAGGGGTTGGTAAGGACCTATGAGTACCTTAAAATACATTAAACGTATCTCGTTTGGCCCATTAAACAAGTAACCCGAATGCGGTTTGGCGTAAATTTCGAAAACCTATTTCCGGAGGGTTTGAATTTAAAATAAACTCTCATCACCAGACGATTTCGCATGCGGTTGAACCTCCTTTGGAAGAGGGGATTTTGTTAATGGAATCAGAGAATCGACGGAATCGTTTGGAGTTGAGGTAATAAGAGTACGACGTGGAGAATGCTAACCTCTTAATAAACCAGTAGCTTCAGGAAAAGGTTTAGATACAAACGTTTCTGCACGAGTATTAATCGCCAGAATCTGGAATAAATACATGCTATAACACTGGGGGGAAGAATTGATGGGCTCAATTTATAGTCGCAGGTTTGGCGATCATTCGAAGTAATGGGAGGAACATTAGGCTCTAAATCCAGGATGGGCATTAAGTCGATCGCGAATAATCGGTGGACCGCCAAGACATTTTGGGGTGACCGCCTTCACTTAAGATCTTAGACGTGTATACTAAAAGAAACACATGGGTGGTTATCAAAATACAGGCAAATGCCCGTGAAAAAAGTGACATATTTTTTAATGCACTTCGTAAGCATTAAAGTAAAATAATAGCTACCAGATTTTTTTTATAAATAAAAATGTATATATTCTGGTAGTACTCGGTAGCTTTATCGAAGTTCTGTAAGTCTTAGATTTTTTTCAAAATCGTAAAATGTTAGATCTCTCAGATTTTCAAAGATATCTAATTGTGGGAGCCCGTCTAGCTGGAGCAAGTGTGACCCAAACATCCCAGTTTTTGGAGGTTTCTAGAGGTACGGTGTCTAAAGTCATGACTGTTTACGCACAGTGCAGCAAGACAAGCTCGGCAGAACAATACAGTGGAAAAAGAAATATGTTAAATGTTCTCTTTATCCCTCTTGAAAGACAAAATTTTTCTCCTTCAAAAGGACGTAATTTTAAAAGAACAACTTTTGGAATCTAATAGACGAAGTAAAGTATCCTAATAAATAATCCTAATGTAGTTGAAAAAAAAGCTGCAATTCATTTTACATTGTTCTTTCGCTATATCTGCCTGTGTAAGTCTACATTTTCAACGATGGATATAATTAAAACAACATATCATACCCGTTTCACAGACGACCGCTTAGAACGCATTGCAAGATTAACCAGTTAATAATTATATACTCAGATATTAAAGATTGATACAGATAGTATGCAGACTAAGTATATTGCCGAGATTTTAACTACGAGAACTAACTTTAAATGAAAATGATTTTTTTTTATGTATTTTGAATTGTTTGATTATAAATGTATCATTTGATAATATTAAATTTGTGGGTATATAGTTATTATCTTTGCATTTTGCGTTTCACTTAAAACACAGTTTTAAAAGTGTATAACTTTTTTTTATTGTAGTTATGTAGGTAAGTAATGTTTTGTACTTATTATTGTTATAAAATAAATATTGTTGAGCTCTTTTTTTTGCTTATCACACCTACGCAACAGAATGGATCGCAATACCTTGAAAAAAATTAGAAGTAGACCGTGTCATATAAAAGTCTGCCCACCCCTGCTCTAAATGAAGAGTAGTAAACTGTTTTTTGATGAATTACAGTTAAACAATCTTACAATGCACGGATACTATTAATGCAAATAAAGCATGCAAATTAAGAAAAAATAGAAAACAAAAGAGTAGAATAACCTTGGCAAATATTTTTGGCGATGAAGATCTATAAGTTATATATATAAATGGTAAGTTGACGAACATTAATTCGGATTCTAGAAATGCTTAATCCAGTGTGCGGTTGCTTTAACCTGACTATTTATAAAATAAAGAAATATGGATTTATGCTAGAATATTGACGGATTAAAAGACAATAGATTAATTACTTAATCACCAGTTTGCTGAATAATTTCATTGAAATCAAGGATGTTAGAAATAATTATTAAGGTATCCGAACACCTTGAAAATGACCAAATTCAGTCAAAACAGATATTTTTGTTTTTTATTTTATTGAATAGAGCAATCTTTTAACTTTACGAAACATACTTTATTTTGTTTCTACACTACCTAGAGGTCAAGTTACAATCCATTTTATAAATTTAGAAAAACAGGAAGTAGGGTTTTGATCTACCTGAAGTGGGCATTTATATATATATAAATTGCTCAAAATCTATCATGGCGAGTCTGATAACTCAAAATATTACGAAAGTATTTCTATAAAACTTTTTGAACCTGATATTTATGTTATTTTCTAGAGAATGTGTACTAAAATATTTCTTATTGTATAAATACTTTTTGAGTATGACTTGTTATTTGGCTTGTTATTGGCTTGTTATTGTCTCATAAAAAACGTAACATTTCTTATAATGTTTACTCAATCAGCTCTAAAATTTTCAAATTTTAATAAAAAATTTAAGTTTTAGTACATTTTCTGGATAAATGCATCTAATTTGTTTGAGTAATACTTTTACTAATATATGTTTATTACTTTTTTCTCTAACTGCTTTGAAGTTTTTCAAAAATATTGTTAAAATTTCACTTATAATTGTGATTTTTGTAAAATTTAGGTAATTTATTTTAAATTTTGAGAGTTAAATAGTAATATTTATTCATATTGAGTCCTAAAAGAGCATTTATAATGTTTTAGTATGCTATTTTGTTAAAAAGTACTCTGAACGTGTTCAGATACCTTAAATGAAAAGTGATTCAATTTGAATATTTGGATTTATATGTAACTTTTTAATTACGCTTATTCTTAATTTGGATGATTGAGTATTATAAATGCAAATTGAACTGCTTTTGAAACAAACATACGTATAATACATTGCAAAGGAGAAGGATTTGCATAGAAGTTTTTACTACATTTTATCGTTAATTTTTAAAAGGTATACCTATAATTTTATTATACCCATATGAATTTTTTTTAAACTTATCAATATAGATTAATATTAAAGAAACCAAATTTTTTGATATTTTTATATTGTAATTCTAGGTAATTCAATTCTAAACATGTATAAATTCGACCTTTCTCATAAACCCTGGAATTACAACAATAAGACAAAAAAATAGTCAAATTTCCTAATAATCAAATATTTTTTTTAAAGCAAAGCTAATTAATTTCTCATAATTCATCATATTAAAGTTCTATACTAATACTATTTAAATTATCAAATATATGTAAAGGATCAACATTCATTTATTTTTATAGAATATATTTCTGCTATTATACTTTTTAGAAGAAGAATTTGCAAAGTACCATGACAGGATTCTTTTTAAGTAAAGTTTAATTGCGAAGAAAAAATTAGAAGTTTCAAATTTTTTGAAATGGAAGTTGATATAATAATAATGAAAAATTAATTGAATTCGAAAAAACCATTAACTCGCGTTTTATTTTTTAGAAAATTTGACAAGTACAAATAATAATAACAAAGATTAAGCCTCATTAAATAAATAAACGAATAAAAATATATCAAATAATATTCTGAAAAAGAAGTTTCAGTGATTTTTTTCATCATTAATGAAGAAATAGAGCGCGGCGTTTCAAAAATAATCAGATGTTAGTTAATAAAATAAAATTATCATGTGCGCTACAAATAAATAAAAAAAACTTATCCAGTAACTGTGGAAAAACCTTAAACAAAATTTCCAGATACACCTGCCTATTAAACAAGTTTCTAATTCGAATCGTAGAATTTCTTTAAATTATTTACAGGGGGGGGGGGAAGTATCGCATGAGTTGACTCGACTGAAGTGAAGCGAAGTGATTGAAGTTCGAGAAATTGGAATTTATTTTTGTTATTTTTTTCACCTGAAATGAAATCTCCGAAAACTCAATTTAGAGAATGATGGAATGCAAGACTAATTTGAAAAAGAAAGAGATTGAAAATAAAACAACACATCAAACAAGATGTTAGGGGAAAAAAAAGATTTTGTTCTCTTTTCAATTTCATTTTTCTTTTGCCCAGAAACTCATTTCAGTGTGTTAATCAAAACTTAGTTCTTCATTCAAAAAAGTAAATTTGAAAGAGAATCATGACTATGACTTAACTTATAGCTTTTAGTTTAGAAAGACTGAGTTTGTAATAAAAATTCAAAGAAATGGTTAAAACCATAATAAATGACATTCATTTATTTCACTTAATGGATTTAGTTTATCAGTATATTTATGACAATATTTATTAGACAAAAATGAAAGTACTTTTTTTGTAATTTTTTTCTTTATAGTTAGGTTAATTTTTGATTTACACTTTTTATATTTGTATTATATATAAATAACATTTTTTTAATGGTAAGTAGCATGTTAATGAAATAAAATATTTAAATGGACACTGTTGACTTAAAAAAATCCTCTATGTTGTAAATATATTTCTCAGAAGTCAAATTGCAACACCAAGAAATAATGCACGTAGCGTCGTGCAAATTTCAAAAGTGATAGTGGTGAGATGGATATGTAAATGATTAAATTTACGCATGCATCTGATCACGTGGTACTCATATTCGGCTATAAAGGCCCGCAACTTTCCCTTCTCATAAACAGCATCTGAGGTTTCGCGTACCATTTGCGACTTTCAAAGAAGCGTAAGAAATACCTTTGAGACGTCGGAGAACTCAATATCATGAGTTAACGACCTGGGAACGTAACCGTATTATCAAACTCCATGAACTGGCTTTGCCGCTGGACACAATAGCAACTCGGTTGGGTACAACGCGAGTACCATCGAATGTTGTGTCACACGATAGATTCAGGGAAGGTCCACGTGCCCTTTGAACGCACAGGTGCAAGTCAACAGGCACTCAATTGCCAACAGACTAATCGAGACCTGAACGTGACATCCTAAGCCGGTTGCCCCAGAAGTTGGTGGATCTGTGTCTACCCAAACCGTACGCAACAGATTGAATGATGTACAATTACGTGCACGGTTTCCAGCAACAGGAGTACAGCTGACCACTCAACACAGGGCTAGACACTTGGCGTGGTGTGATTGTCATCGTACCTGGACCATTGAATGACATTGGGTATTCTTCACGAAAGAATCTCGTCTCTGTCTGTGAAGGAAATGACGGTCATAAACAAGTATGGTGGTGACCCGGAGAATGCTAAGAACCAATCCATTTCTCCGAGCGTCAAACAGGTACTACACCACGCATCTTGGTTTGGAGTGACATAATGTTTGATCACTGTACACTCTGACGGCCTTTTGACAGTGGACGGCTTCGTCACACGTTGCGGAGCCTGTTGTTCTGTCCGTCTTGTAGGGCGCACCCAACATGGTATCCAACAAGACAATGCCAGGCCTCATAGTGGACTCGTAACAGTTCGACTGGATTTGGCATCCTTGCCTGGCTAGTAAACTCCCCAGATCTGAATCCTATCAATTACATGCGGGATCTCATTGGACGTGACATGAGCCGAGGACCACTAGCGGAAACTGTAGATTATCTGCGCGCTACAGTGGATGTGGCTTGGCAACGGTTACCTCAGGTAACTATTAATGGACTAATTCGGTGCTTCTCAAACTTTCAATGTTTGCGACCCAATATTCAATTAATTTTCATCGCCCTCCCCCTTCCATACAATAACAATGCATTTAATTCAATAATACTATACTTTGACGCTAAAGCTACCAAACGACTTTAACCTCTTAAATTTCACCCGAGTATATATAAACGTCTCCTCAGCCAAAGCGTTAGTTGTCTCGAACGTATACTTGCGTTTTTTCAAAGTACAATCTTTTCTGTGCACTGCTATCCATAAAACTATTCCGAAGGCTTTGGAGTGCAGTAAAAGAAGTTAACAGTGTTGCGAAGGATTTACTTGTTTCAGAGAAATTGCTTATTATTCCTTTTCTCTGCCCCCCCCCCCCCGATACATCACATACACTCACCTACGTGGAAAACGGTGGCATTAAGAGAGAGAATCGCGTAACTTTAATCTGCTGGTTAAGGAAGTAATTTTAAATCGTACAAAATATCAAGATAAGTCTTAGTTTTTGTATATAATTTTACATATGACAAGCCCATTAAGTCACTAGTAATTATTAAACTTATTTACTTAGTATTGTGTGTGTTAAGTTAATTAAAAAATACAGTACTGATATATTATAAGCATTATATCAGCGTAATGTGTATTTTATTTTTTATTATGTCAGAATGTATTTGTTTATTTACTTTCAGTAAATTATTAATTTTTTAAAAATATTCCTTTGTTTTCGATTTTAAAATAGTCTCGAGCCCCCTCGTAGAGTTATCACGCCCTCTTAGGGGGTGTGCCCAACACTTGAGAAACGCTGGACTAATTGATAGAATGCCTTACAGAATTGAGGTTTATAGCTGCCCAAGGTGGCACATTAGATACTGAAATAAATACGTTTATAATAACTTTTTTCCTGTTTTTTATCATTTGCATATGCATTCAAACTATCGCTCCTGAAATTAGCATGAAGCTACGTGCATTATTTCATGTATTGCAATTCCAATTTTGAGAAGTGTATTTTACTGTAGGTTTTGTAAAAGCATGTCATATACATTGCGGTGAATATGGAAGACCAATCAAAAAATAAAAACAAGAGTTAATTTGACACAAACGTTTATGCTTTTTTATCCAAATATTTATTTTATGAACCAAATAAATATTAATCATGCTTTTATTTTGTTTAAGGTATCCGACTACCCTAAAATAAGCGAATTTTGCCAAAAATTGACATTTTTTATTATTATTTCGTTTTATAGGTCAGCTTATTAGCTTTAAAAATACGAAGTTTATTATTTTCCGTTCACTAGAACAAAAAGTACAAGTATTTTAGTGAAAGCAGATGGCATTACTTTAAGCACGATGTCATACTTTAAAACGCGTTTTACTCGAAATGCCTTTTTTTAAAAAATACTCAAACGGGCAGCGATTGCTCAAAAAGTTTTGACAATGAACTGAAATTTTTGTGTTATGTTCTGTATATAAGCAGAAGTGTTTTATCCTTCAGATTTATCAACCACTGTTTTATTGCAAGATTTATAGTTACTTATTGAATATAATCACTGTTTTTTTAAAGCAATTTCATATAATAACTAAGACAAAATACTCTAGAAATAAAAAAATCTCTCTTATCCTGAAGGTCGTTTAAAAAATGAACAACATAGTAACATATCAGAATTGAAAATTGAAAATTTGTTCATAAACTTTTGGTACAGAATGGGCCATGTTTATGTTATTTTTGTCAATTTTTACCTATTTTCCCCCATTTCAGTAATAATAATTTCTTTTTCTCTTCTTAATTTAACAATATTTTTCTTAAAATTACTAAACAAATCTAAAAATCTTTAAAAAAAATTCTCAATATCTCCATTTTTTAAAAAAAAAATGTTTGTCGCAAGTACTTCGGATGCCTTAAAATAGCAGGGAAATGGTTGATTTTGCGATTACGTAAGATACAATGCAAAAAATAAAATAAAAATATAAAATAAACTTGAAATAGATTACACAGATGCTAGAATTTTCTTTCTTATTTTTCTTTTAAAGAGACAAAAGAGAAAATTTCACAAATCATTGTTTATTATTACCCGAACTAAAACACCTATCGAGAAACGAAATGATCTTGAACAAAATATTCAGCCTCGTTACAAAATTTACTTTCACCTAATAAAAGATAAAAAACAAGGAACAATTTACATGTGGTAAAACCTATAATAAAAGAAACAAGCATATTATGAAAGTCACAAAGAAGCAACGAAAAACGTATAAGAAAAAGAAGGGAAAAATATTCCCTCGTGACACATTGTCGTGTCATTTTAAGAACAGTGCGGCCTGATTAAAAAGGAAGATCCAGGGAATAAAAAATAGTAGAATGTGAAACAAAAAGGAAAAATACACCCCAGACAATAATAAAACTCCCTCGGCTTTTTAAAAATCTGTGGAGACTCTGCATTACGAGTCTTGATTTTCAAAATCCCTACGACATTATTTATTTTCTACGACCTAGGATTTTCTTGGAGCGGAAATGGATATTTGCGGAGGCTATTGATTCCCAAACAGAAATGTTGAATTTCAGATTTTGGGAAAAAATTGTAAGGTAATACAGTAAGAAACAGTATATTTGTTAAGATAAACACTCCAGACTCGCTTTTTGTCTTTTTTTTTCGTCCCTAGTCGCGGTATCAAGTATCACAAAAAGGGAGAAAGATTTTTTTTTTTTACTATTTCATTGGCTGCGTATATACGTTCACAGGCTCAATGTAGTCTATAAATTCAAATGGAATAAATCCAGGAATCGCGTGCCTTCAGTTTTTTAAAGTTCCATGTTGCCATGGTTATGGTTAAAAGTTAACGTATTATCTGCG
>BMAO01036523.1:0-93676 GCA_019973975.1 Trichonephila clavata | reverse complement strand
GTTTAACTGGTAAGAAAAAGAGTTTAAAGTACTCATGTTAAGCTTTTCAGTATGCTCTTAGCTACAAAATAAAAAAAAATCATGATCTTTTATTTGTAAATAATTATTTTTCAAAAATGTCTTTTTAGCAATATAATTTCTAAGAAAAATATTAATGTAATATAAACACACTATCTCACAAAAAATCAACAAATACAAAAAAATAAAATTTAACTGTAAAGAAAGATAATTCAGATATCAAATTTATAAATTTACTATCATAAAATTCCAAATTTTTTATCAAGCAAAAAAAAAAAAAAAAAAAAATACAAATACAAATTAAAAGCAAGCAAATGTTCTAAGCAATAGAAAAATATAGAATTTTTGAAGGAAAAGAAATTTATATACCCTAGGAATATTATTTTTGCATAGTTCTCCAAAGGCTCTGATGACAGCTATAGATATTTCTTCATTTTTTTCCAGTTTCATAACAGCCAGGAGTTTGGTGACACCACTTTCTTGCATAATTAATTCTGCACCAGCTTTTTCTTTGCACAGTACAAAATGTTATTTGCAGCCTATTCAAAACAAACATCATTGCCTTTTATTTAATTAAAATATCTGATAAGCTCTTAGTACAATATTGAATTAAGTTATGATATAGAACTTTCTTATTATCTATCAATCAACAAAAAAGTTTTAAAAAATAAAAAGACAAAATTTTTAAAAGATCATATAATATTAATTTCATTTAGAAAGATTAAAAAAATTAAATTAATATAATTTTTTTTATTCAAAACTTTTTAAAAAATTCAGTAAGAAGATAGTGTTTGAATTTATTGATGAATTTTTAAAACATGCAATTTTTTTAAAAAACATTCGTAAAATAAAAGTGTGAACATAATCACATGTGTATTATAATAGAAATATTATTAATGCATTTTATGTATGAGAAAACGGTATTTCTGAAATGATAATCATGCAAAAAAAAAATTCTCAGTATATTTAGTTTCAGTTTGATTGAATATGTGTGAAACATGGATAAGTAAAGAAAATTAACTTTAAATATAAAAAAAGTGCAAATTTATTACCTGCAGTCTGTTTTCTGCTGTTGTATCATCTCCCAAGAGATAGTCAAACATACTTTTAACTTTGTTCATTGTACTAGCTTGTTCCTTAGCCTATAAATATATTTCAATAACAAAAAAAGGTGGATTTCACACACATATTTTAAATTCAGAAATAAATTTATTGCATTATTATTAAATCAAAGAAAATTCAGACATATTATAAACTTTTAAAAAAATAATTTTTACTATTGATAATTCAAGGAGTGGACACATTTTTTTATAACGCCCCCCCCCCTTCAATCTTACTTTTCTAAAATAAGCAAAATCTTCTTTTATAACACAATACATTTAACACCTACAACAATAAAATACTGATAAAGATAAAAAAAATTGATAAAAATAATAAAAAGTTTTTTGTTTTTTATAATAAGTACTACATGAAGATATTAAATAATTTTTAATAAAATGTTTTAAAAAAATCCCATACTTGCATTTTTTGTAATCCTTGATTTAAATCAATCTAAGGATGTGTAAATATCTTTGTATTATATATACAGTTATTTACTCTTTTATGCCTTGATTAGCTCGTTAATTTATATACATTAATAATAAAAGATTGTCTTGTTGTAATTAGCATTATTTATTAAAAATTGATTCTAATGTTCGAATTTAACACACCATCAGCACTACTTGCATAAAGATCTTTCAAAGATTTAATTTTCTTTAGCTTTTTATTAAAATTTATGTACCTTCAAATTTAATTCAGTTTTTTTTTTCTCTTTTACATCTGTGTATTAATATAAAATTGCAGGGACAAATCTCAATTCTGATCTATGAATGACTTTTGAATGTCAAAAATATTTTAAACAATAGATTATAACAATATGATTCTGTTGACATAAAAAAGAAATTAAAAGCTAACTGAGGTGTCTTTTTGATAGCATGGATTTTTGTTTCATGGAAATTCACATGATTTTATTAATAATAGTATTTGTAATCAATATCTATTGATAATGTATCACTTTTTAAAATTAGAAATAGGTTACAGTGTGTGGTTACTTTAATCAAAAATTGTTTTTACTTATTAAATTTCAGAATATGTCAGTTTCATGAAGCTACAATATGATATTTTAGATATGTTAATGTTTGTGATGGCAGAATAAAAGTTAAAAATAAATATAAAATTGATATCAGAGCAGGAAACATGATTGCAACTGTCCTGTAATCAAGGCATCATATGAATTGAGTTCATTGCACAAATAGTATATGTATGTTAAGTACTCTATATAAGAAAAAATATTAATACTCCTTTTAGAACTAGGTCAATATAGATAGTGATCTTTCAATATAAACTAAATAGAATGGTATTTTATAAAACTAAACTCATTAAGTAATATGGATATATGTTGATAAATATTTTCTTTAAAACCTAGACTAAAATAATATAAAACTTACATAAATATAATACCTTATTTTTGTGCATAAAAAATACTTACTATTTCTTGCATTTTAACATTTAATCGTGTTAAAATAGGTTTGATAGCACTATTTTTAGGGTCAAGGTGATTCACAGCACGTGCATCCTTAAATGCATCATTGTAATTTTCAAGTTTTTCATAGGCTTGGCATCGCCTAAATAATGCTTTTACATCAGCAGGAGTAGTTTCTAGAGCTGAAAGATAAATTTATATAAACTAAATAAAAATGTCAATACTTAAATATGATAATGTTTTAAGCTAGTCATTAAACTTATAGGCCAGTTACAAGAAAAACAATTTCTTTTGAAGCTCAAAAAGTTGAGATTTATGAAGTTATTCTAATTTCCATTTTTGTTAATAAAATTAATGAAATATATATGAAATTCATTTCTTGTTTGGCCCATGGAAGAATATACAAGGGAATGTATCCAAAAATTTTAATAAATTTATTAGCAATTTTTTTACATTTTTATTTGAAGAAATTGGTTTGGTTAACTTATGAATTTTTTCTGCAGTCTTGGAAAAAAATACTCCAATAATTACTAAATGATGCCCCCCCCCCCCTATGCATGAAAAATTACATCAAAATCCTTCCATACAATAACTTCTTTTTTCCAATAAGATAATTAAAAACTTCTAATATCTATTCTTTTACTTTCATATGAAAAAAATTAATAAATATTTATAAATTTTAGTTAAATTGAATCACAAAGAACAATGACTTAACTCATTTAGAGCCATGATCACATGTGATTGTACAATTCTCTCTTCGTGGACCACAGTATCATACATGTGACAAGCATTTCCAAGTTTTGAGGTCCTTGCTCAAACCAACATGATTTCAAATTGGAATATTTTATTAATATTTTTAAATGACACTAGATGGCAGTTGAAGTTTGTTATACTTTTGAATAATATACCACAGAGTAACTAATCTTCAATACATCCTTTGGGTTCTAATGTTTTTATTGTTGAACGGGGGGAATTCTGAATATAATAAACTGCATGTATTCAATTTTTAAGGAGGATTGGGCATTAAAAGACTTTAAAAATGTGAACAGTTAGTTAATTTAATTTGCTATATTTATGAAATTTATTAAAACATACATGCAGTTTTACTAATAAATTGTTCAAATTTTTAAGTATAATTTAATACAATAGTGTATCCATTATTTTTAAAAAATTTTAATGAAACCTTTTTTTAAAATTTAGAATTAAACTGTGAATTTTAGTGTATTTATTTGCAGCAATGAATTTTTTATTTTCTAAATAAAATTAAGCTTCAAGGGAAATAGTCCAGGCTTGTACATATAGGTATTTCTGATATGTGTGGGTTTAGAGGAGCACTTGCCAGTCCTGGATAGATCACAGTATCATTATAAGAGGTCAATGCAATAACAGTAACTTATAAATGCACATAATTAAATAATATAATTTAAATACTATGAAAATATAGTTATTTTAAAATCATTAAATTGATTGTAATTAAACTCACTACTCTAAAACAATTTTTGTCTGCATCTTTGACAGCCCAGTCAATGAATATCAAGGAATAACATCAGTTCTCAGCCAAGTATGTGATTGGAGTTCTTAATTTAAATTTATTACTAAAACTTTTTAAATTAACTGTGAAGCAAAAATATTCTAAATTATTACCAGCACTAGTATCTTGAACCACTTTTCGATACTCTCCCAATTTTAAGTATGCAGCAGCTCTATTTTTTAAAAGGGTTGCAGCTTCTACACTATTTTCTGAGGTCAGTTTTAATGCTGTAGTATATTTTTTGATTGCTGCTGAATAATCACCAGCTGCAAACAATTTATTTCCTTCATCCTTTAATAACTGAGTATCCAAATCATCAGATTTTGAAATTTCAACTGAAGTCATTCCTTTTGCAGGCTCTTCAGCAATATCAGGCATCTAAAATAAATAAAGCAATTATGTAGCATTCAAAATTATTTTTAATATATTGACAACAAAAGTAAAAGAGAAGACACTTTTTCATAAGACATTAGAAGAAACTCTTGATTATTTAATATTTGAAGAGGAATGTCACATTTTTTACTAAAGATCATGAAATTTGAAAGATGGAAAACTGATGAGCATAATTTTTTTCAAATTGATCAATTTTTAAGTAATTAAACATTCTTCAAAGACTTATAATTTGAAGGTTAATGTAAGTTTTTCCAGATATGTAAGATAAAATACCATGTTGGTATTTTTTTGTGTTTTGTGTAACTTGTAATAAACACAGAATTGGAAAGAATTCTTTCCTAGCAAAGAAAAATTTTGTTATGTATATATATATATAATTTTTTTTCATTTCAACACATGCTTTTCTTTATTCTTTTTCTATAATTACATAGGTTTTAATATGCAAGACGTTATATTTAAAAGATGCTTATACCATAAGATTCATCTAAGGGCAAAATGTTAAGTTTCTAATGAATTCTTTTAAGCACATTAGAATAACAGAAATTAATAAAATAAAAGAAACATATATAGTTATATTTAAAACATATAAAAAAACATTTCAAACAATTTATTATTCATACTTAACATGCACATAAACAAATTTCTAGCATACAACAGAAACCCTAAATTTTCCCCTTATCTTGTATTTAATAGAACCTCTGAAATCTCAATAGTAGTTTTTTTCCTTTTGTGCTCCTTTTATCTGAGGATCAATACATTATTCCTTTTAGATCTATCTTCCAATCAAGTACTAATATCAGTTACAATGCATGATGTCCTAAATATTGAAGATCCGATACTTCGATCTTCTGTCGATCATTTTTGTCAAATCAAAAGACATGGCCAAGTGCCGCAATATACTGCCAATAGTTAAAAACTGTTCCCATGCATATTTGAACATAATCATAAGATGATATTTTTGAAGTAAAAACTTCTTTAGCGACGTTGGGCACTTTTTGATAGGGGGAAATCTTATGGGTTCATGTCACTGATATGCTCTGACTGGCGCACACGCAGTGTGCTGTTTGCCTTAGACACTTTTTGGATGGGTGAAATCTCGTGCGTTCACGTCACCGACATACTTAAAGCAGTATATCTGTAGCCATACAGCTGACGTATAGTGCTGTGTATATCTTATGAGTGAAATTGAATGGATTTAGTGAAAAGTTCAATGTGTATATACAGTGCATTGCTCGTTGTGATTCCGAGAATGGGCAATACATATTATTGGTTGCCATTTATATTTCGCCTGGAAAATCTATGAGACAGATAAAACAATTTTTATTCAAAAATGTGATGCTTTATACAAAAGAAGGTTCTGAAGTACTCGAAAAATGATTTGCCGAAAAATATGATAATGTACCAATGATTTTAAGTGGAGACTTCAATATTAACTTTGTTACCACTAATTGAATTTTTAAACGAAATACTTAATTTAAATATGTCCAATGATCAAAAACTCAGTACTACAAAATATAAAACGACGATCAATGTGGTATTTATGTGATACTTAGATAAATTTGAATCAAACATTTTCCATTCTTACTTTAGTTACCATAAGCCTATTGTATCTTTTTTTGAACAAAATGAAAAATTGAAAGTAGAAAAGTCTAAGTAAAATGTTGAAATTAATGATGACAATGATGCAAACAATTAAAATAATGTTAAAAATCAAGTACTTGAAATTTAAGTAAATACAAATTCTATCCATAAATAATATATGATTCTATACTAATTGTTATTTCAATTGAATTGTATTTATATTTTGTCATGATCTTGTACAGCCCGTAATATATTTTAATAATAAAAAACCATATAAACATGCATTTAGTTGTTTCTCGGAGTGTCAATAGATGTGAAAACCAGATTCATGTTGATAATTTTAATTTAAACATTATGAAATTTCAAATTTTAATACTAAAAGTTCTAAGTTTTCACTTCTATCGGCAGTCTCTATAACTGCCAATTTTTTTTTTAACTGGCAACATCTTTCAATTTGGAGAAGTTGGTCGACAGAATAACACCTAAGTACCAAATTATAGCTACATCAATTGGTTATAAAATCTGTCAATGAGTTGTATTTGAACTTTGATTGATTATTTTGTAATGTTTAGCTGTTTGTAAGACCTTCTTAACAATCTAATATCTAATTTAATTATAAGATAGGGCTTATATGGTTAGCATCCTGAAAAATCCGACTAAGGCTTAGATTTTGGTTTTGTCTTAGTTTTGAAGATACAAAGTTTTACCTAACAACATTTATGAGTTACTGCAATAATTTTTTATTCAGTTTTATTTCCTGTAATGAAGAGAATGAAGGGAGTGGAACTAAAACTGATAAACATAAACTGTACAAACCATTAGGATTGAAATAATGCAAAAACATGGATATTAAAAACATCACAATATTTAATTTACTAAAAAGCAAGAAATATGAAGGAGTAATTTCCCTCAAAAGAAAAAGTAGTAATACGGAAGAAATTTTACTAGTCATAGAAAATATGAACACAGCAATAATACTGATTACATGTATCCATACAGATGTAACCATTTTTTTAAATGTAATACAAAGTTTTCTTTTTTTAAAAAAAGAAAAAGGTGGGGTCATAAAAGCCAAATAGCAAACATATGTCTTCAATGTTTTGGAATACTTTATACTCCATACTGAAGTAGATTTTAGAAATATAATGCAAGAAATAAGTATAATCGTTTTAGTAAGTATTTTATTCAATAATAAAAATTTTAAATTTCTGTAACTTTGGTTTTAATTTTTTAAATAATTTTATGACACTGCGATTATAGACTCATTAAATTTCTATAATATTAGTATTTTTATTTTTATCAACTACATGCCACTTTTCAGTTTGGTGCTTATGTATTATTGCAACCAATTTGTGACATTATATGAAACAAAACACATAGTTGCCGATTCAGCACATACGGCACATAGGAAATTAGGGTTGCCAACTTGGTGAATTATTAATAGAGTTTGTGATAATACGCAAGTACCTTCAGTTTCATAATAAACACACTGATTGTTAAGAATGTCATTAAAATACAAAGCTTTTTAAAATAAATAGCTGATAATGTGCAGCACTACAGGATGGATGTTGTCCACATTGTAATAAATTATTAAACATCCAGTTAGGAAAATATAAACAAATATACTCAAATAATAATTCAAAATTTCAGGACCAATATTATAGAAATTCTTTAAATTTAGTTATTTAGATAAATTAGTATAATATTTTAAATGGTACCAAAGGAAAACAACTTGTTACCAAAACTAAATAGTTCTAAATATGACTACAGAATTAAATTTCATTGTAATAACTCCATCATGTATTCCAAAGATAAGAATCAAATCTATCAGATAATGCATTATGTGCATTGATAGTTACATCATGCAATTTAATACATTTAAACACTTTGAAATATAAAGAATAATCATATGCAAAATAAATAATAATACATAAAATTTATTAAATATATTGCATTGTACAATACATTTCTTTAGAATATTTGTTGTGCATACATAATTTGTTTTTGAGGAATTTTTTTTATTTACTTTTCAGAAAAACAGAATTTTAATTCCTTTTTACCTGAAGCAAAATTAATATTTGAAGTGATTCGTTCTCGGTTAGGTTAATAATTAAAATACATTAACAGAAAAATAATAGTGAGAGAGATGAACATATAAATAACATTATATATTCACATACGTTTAAAAATAGAAGGCAATGTTTAGCAAATAGTACAGATTAATTTCGAAAAAGGAACTTATATTCTACAACAAATAAAATGCTAAGAAAATATCAGCAACAACGAAATATTAATTTACAAAGAATACCTCAGTTTTATTTTTTCAAATATTTGTAACAATAGGGTTATTCACGATGATTAAAATAATGACACTCACGATTAAATCTTTGTTTCAACTACAGCAAGATTAAAATCAAATTTTCTGCTTAAGTTTACTGCGTCGATTAAATACCAAGAATTGTTCTAGAAATTTTCACGACACGTGCAACTTCTTAAAGCTGAAGGAAAAGAATTGTGCCGGGATGCGTTCTATTTCCAGACATATCCATTTATAGCATCATCATGCATCAGAATCTCCATGACATCCAAACAGAAACTAGTGTTTACATTTTTTCGAACACAGATGCAGTTAACGTCCTTTCAAGAGCTAAGGTTGTAATGAAGGCATCAGTTTTGTTTTCATATCAAGTTGAAAATAACAAATTTAAATATTCGATTCCAAATGATGCATAAAATTCGTCATTGCAGTTTGTGAGTTATTTATAAAACTTAAGGTGAATTCAAAGGAAAGGGCTTGGAGACAATAAACAAAAACGAGACACAAATTGCAATATCACTTAAAAGATGAAATTAGTTAAAAAGTTTTTTTTTCCAAATCAGGCTGTGGATTGGTATTTTACCTTTTTCAGACTTAGAACATTCCCCGGGAGTTGGTATATCTCTTAAGCGCGGCAACAAATGGAGGATACTAATCGACGCAATATATTTTTGACACCCAGTTTCCTCCCCAGAGGAAGGATCCTGAGCTCTAGTGGGTGAATAATTTTTGAAGAGACTTATTCTCCGTAAGGTAATCTGGGAAGAGACAAAAACACACAGGAGCATTTTGGGAGTCAAAACGTTGGAAAAGATCTTCACAAAAGGCAAGGAGGAAAGAGTCGATGTACGGCTTTAAGAAACCGGTGAGTTTCAGGCTCTCTCTACAAGAGGGGGGGGGGAGCATCCCGGAGCGTAGCTTCAGAATTGAAGTTGGAGAAAGCTCACCCATGGGGGGGGAGCATCCCGGAGCGTAGCTTCAGAATTGAAGTTGGAGAAAGCTCACCCATGGGGGTGGGAGTATCAGACTTGCCCCATTGAGCTCGGACGATGCGAAATCGTATCAGGAATTTAATTTTACCGAAAGAACCCAAGCCCTGTAGGGATTTTTAACATGTCGTATAATCATACAACATAGACGCTGTTGATTTTCTGCATCATAAAAATCCACCGACTAGGGTCAGGGTCAACCTGCAAACTTGAGCAAACAAGGCCAGTAACAAACTAACTACGCCTTCCAGTAAGGTGACATTTTCTCAAACCCTGACAAAAAAATGTTAATTTTAAGTAAACCAGCAAGGTCTTTTGGCCGACTTTTGCCTTGATTAATTACACGACAATGTAAGATAAAAGGGAAGAAGTAATGATAAAGAAGTGCAGTTTGCAAAAAAGAAATCATGAGAAAATCGATTTTTTTTTTCGTGGCAAAAACTGTTTCACTTAAAAATGTCACAGGTAGTCCAATGACAATCCAAAATACAATGAACGGAACAAAGTACGCTCTATTAATTTATTCTTGCAATTATAATTGTTCATCTTTCCTCCATAACATTGTCCGACACAACTAAGGTGGCCATGTGATCTTGACCAATCAATCTGTCCTCACCAAAGGTCAGAGACGTCTTAAGGCATGGGCCAACTGGGCGCAGCCTAGGGCCTCACCCTCGGTGGGGGCTTCGTTTCATTCTTGACTCTGTCTTCATAAGATCATGATTCGGATAATTTTAAGGGTCAAATATTATTCTCGTACATATTCTCTGAAAAATAGGGAATTTCAAACTGCATGTCAACTGGCAAAAGTAGTAAGTCTGTATTATTATATGATGACCATTGTCCATGTCTAAGCTTAGGTCTAATACCATAAACAATCATTCAACTCATTTAGTCGAAATGTGGCCATCGGTCGATTGGCTTATGCCTAGGTTTTTGAGATTTTTAATCGTGCACATTTATTTGTTTCATGTGACCGTTTGAACGAATATTTGACAGTACATACTATATACTGTCTAACTTTTAAAGATTTCCTGTACAGCGTACTTTTGCATTGGGGCACAGGGCCTCAAAAAATCTTAAGATATCTCTGGGCCCAGGACCTCAAAGAATCTTAAGACGTCCCTGCCAAAGGTAGTAAAAAGGAATCGTTTTACTACTTGTAGATTGTCAAGGTATACAGGTAACACACCTCTTCGATTAAAAATATTTTTTCTGCTAAAAAAATTTCGACTTCCTTGTGAGCTCTTTCTTGTGAATCACAATTCTTTATCATCATTTTGTACTTTTTTAAAATAATTTTTTAAAGTTTAAACAAACTTTGGGCTAACCCAGTACATTGATCCTACTCTTTCTCCAAAAAATATTCTAAGCACGTTTTTGAATTTTGTAACCTTATTAGTAAATTTTAAAATATACATTACTCTCGTGATTAGATAAGAAAACGAATCTATATAGTAAAATATGTTGGGGTTTCTTTTTTCATTAAAATATAAAATATTTCTTGATGAATGCTGAAAGAGCCTTCTTTCTCAGGTACTTTCCAGTCTTTCTTAATAGAACCATGAACTTATTTGAATTTTTAAATAAGTAATAAGTATAATATAATAATTGTTTTAAATAAGAAATTATGAATTTTATCGACATCGAATGTTTTTTCCTACATTCTATAATAATCTATCTGTCCCACTGGGGGAGCAAAATGCCTAAGAGATATAGCATAACGACAATTGTGATTAAAGTGTTATTTTACACAAAAGGATGGCTGTTTTATTGTGATTATATTGAGCAACAGATTACCAAAAAAACAATTTAGAGGAAAATAAATTCGCAAAAATCAAAAATGTAAAAAAAAAATTTAAAAATAAAATAAATTTAGGTGATATTTTTTTACTGTTTACTATTTGTCATGACCTATAAGTTGCTGCAATTCCCCCCAGCTGATAAATATATTTCAGTAAAAAATTGCAGAAGAGATACCACAAAAGAAAAAAAAGTATTCGTGACCAAGAATAAATTAATTAGAAAACATATCTTGGCACCATCTGTTGCGGTTAGTTCCATTTACACCAAAAATAACATAGAATAAATTTAAAATTAAAAAATAATAATTGATAAAGTCAAAAAATTGTGTTTCAGCTATTCTGGGCAAAAGAAAAAAAAACATACTTTCTTTTATATTACTTTATTATACTTGAATCAATAAGGCGAAAAACTACCTGCTTTTTAAGAAATTAAAATTCTGAGAACGCTTCCCTTCAAATAATTATGCTCTGCCCGCAATTGTATATGAAGTTTAATCCATATCTTTTAATATTGACCGAAAACAATTAATTCAAGAAAACGATTGTACAAGTCTAACTTTATATTGAAACCAGAGATGCAGCTTTTAAAAAAATCTTTTCAAGTATTAAGGGTCACGAAGTGTGTATTGTATTTCAATAAATAAATTGGCCAAAGTAAACTTTATTGTTCTCTTTTGATATGGGAGAAAAAGCGAATGATGGTATCATTATCAGAGACTTACAAAAATGTTACATTGCAATTTTTTCTCTCAACTTTCTCAAAGAATATGTTTAATATGTAGTAAATATTATGCCTAAAAATTTCAGTACCTTTTAAAAAATTCATTGTAATTGCATGTAAATATAGCTGTACTATTCTGAAGAAAATTAAAACTATCATACAAGTTTTGTATCTTCTTCATTTCACGGAAATTTCGGATCTCTTAAATTTGTATCGTATGTACGCTTTTCTTTAATGTTGTAAAAACGGAGTTATACCATTTTATGGTATATGATATGAGTGTCCTCATATCTCCTGAAACAAATACGTAAATGAATGAATCTAATAAAAAATTTAATAACTCGCGTTTATAAAAAATACTTTAATAACTAAAGCAAATTAAATATTTTTTTTATATAAATTTTATTTTTAAATCAGTTTATTCTTTAAAATAGCGGTTCTCAAACTTTCGATCGCAGAGGAGCCCCCTTATGTTTCAGACTGACATCGTGGACCCCCAAGACTTTGGATATTCTTCCCAGACAGCCAACACGTGTTTGAGGGATTTAAAGGTTTCTCAATAATCCTAAGTTTGTCTTTGCTACTTATACAGACTTTTTTGTTTCTGTTTGAAAACCGTAAGCATCCAATTTTATACATATAAGAATGTTACAAAATACTAAGTTGAAATAAATAAATAATGTAAACTGCATTAATTACAATTTTTAATGAGAATGATGGTGTTGCATTTCTGTTACAAGAGCTTTTATATCAGACGTAATTGAAATCTGCGATCTCAATTCCAGTTCTACGCTTAGTTCAGAATGTTTGCACATGTGTGGCTGGTATATATTTTTTGAAAATATTACGATGTAATAATGGGTATATAGTTGCAATCAATAAAAAAACTGAATTATAATGTTCTTGATTGAAATACATGTTCTAGTAAAGTTTTTACATTGGAGGCAATTTATCAATCAAGTCTAGAATGGAATATCTTTCATTTTTTCCACGAGGCCTTTCAGAGTCTGTAAAAAAGGGAAATCGTAACAATAAATAAGAGACCTTCGCGGACACCCTAGAAAGGCGCTGGAGATTCACGCCGTACAGTTTAAGAACCTCTGCTTTAAAGGAATTACAGTACTTAAAATAAATTTGAGTTATTAAATTTATCACGAAAATAATTATTTATGCATTAAAATTCCGTGTTAACATTCAAACTTATACTTCTGCAGTATTGAGTATTCATGCTGCAAAAGTCAGTTAGCTTACAACTTTGGATTATATATCGTTCATTTTAAATAATAGTAATAAATCCTTCAAATTTTTATTCATAATTTTTTCTTATTAAATTTCTGTGACTGTAACCTAAATCAAAACTTTACACCTCGTTTTTACATGAATATAACGATTTCTAAAATCACATTAAAAATGTTTTTAAATGAAAAATGTCAAACTCGAGAAAGCACAAGAAGAAAAAGCATTCACATAAAAATAGTACAGTATACAATATAATCTTTTTATTGATAGTATTAATTAAATTATAAAAAATAATAATAAATAGCCACATAATTAACTGTTATTAATATTATCAAATAATTCTGTGTCACACGTCCGGTATAGTGGTTAGCGAGGCTGATTGCAATGGTGCCTTAGGGCCTGGGTTTGAATCCCATAGAAGTCATAGATGTTTGTAAATGTATAATGCCTTTGCGGTACTTTAAATAGCCGTCGAGTCATCTCGTGAGGTTGGTAGAAAGAAAAGAGAGTTCCGAGACCTTTAATCACACCCAGAGTGTTCTCCCTCAAAATTGGGGTTGAACCTGAATAGTGCTCAAAGCTACGGCTAACGACATGCGTTTCTTAGCCCTTTGCCATGATGAATTTCGCTGACTTCAATCTGGCCTTTGCCGATCGGGTGGCCGAAGTTACAACACTAATTCTTTAATTAATTGTATTAAATAATACAGCATTATACAAGAATAGTACAGTACACAGTATAATTTAATTGGTAATATAAATTATATTACAAAAAATAATACAAATAGCCACACAATTAATTAACTTTTAACCATCAATTAATTATGTAATTAACTGTATGAATTAAATTGGTAGTTATTGTAATTAATGAAGATACATATCAATTAATGCCAGTGCTATAAAAATTGAATTGATTTCCTAGTAATAGATTAGTGTAATTTATCCGTTATAAAACATCGTGCATTTTCAATTAGATGCAAATATTGTTCACAGCCTTATATTTTTCAAATAAAAACACAATAATTGAATAAGATGTAATCAATGTACTGATTTGCAGAAGTATCAGGTTTTTATACTCGGTATATAAATTAACTGTATATTTGGATGGATAGAAAGAAAATTTTTTTTTATCAGAATTTCAAAACTTACCTATGCGGATAGGATGATCTTTGGTATATAGTGAAGGGAAAAATAAAATATAAAAAATTAATTTTCATTTTAAGTACTACGGCAAGGGAAATGAAGTTTAGGTATTTGTGCCTTTTTTTTTGTGGTAAAGTCAAAGAAAAATTTCTATTAAGGAAAACAGGTATTTTAGTGCTTTTTAACATTTATTGCGATGAGAGGATATTTACTAAATAGTTACAAGAAGTAAATACATCGTGTATTCAATTTTTAAAAGAGCCTATATTGTCGAAATTATTGTGCATTGTAAAGAGGAGACGGAAAAAAACTTGGAGCGGACTGATTCGACGACGTAGTGGTTATGAAATGTTGCAATGCATACATTGTACTACGAGCTTTTCCTCTTTTCAGTACTCACTTATCAATAATCATCGCTTTTGACTTTTGATATTGTAGAAAAATAATTAGTTTGAGTTTAAAATCATCTAAGCAAAATTAAGTTCTTTTCGATTTTTTGGAAAATTCAACCTCTTTGCCGCAATATCAAATTTTGAAATTTTTCTTTAATTATTTTTCTTCCACTCTCCGTATCATAGAGCATCTTTTTCTCATAGGTGGATTCCGATTAATTATAATTTTTTTCCCTCCGTAGTATAACAGTGATCCATCTTGCTGTATATATCTCAACATACATAAATAAAATTTTATTTTACTATTAAAAAACTACTTTTTACAAGAGAACCTCACTTTTTTCACTATAGCACTGCTTCTCAAAATTTCAATATTTGCGACCCAATTTTCAGTCATAATTTTCTTCGCCCCGTCCCTCAAGAGAATAACAATGTATTGAATTTAATAATAATGTACTTTGACGTAAAGCTACACAATGCGACTTTAATTATAAACCGTACATATTATCCAGATAGGCATTAAATTTTTAATATAATTTTATACATGACACCCATGGGGTCAATGGTAATTGCTGAACTTGTTCTCAACTTGGTGTTAAATTAATTATCAAATACATTGTGCATACCCATACATTATAAATTTTTTTATGTTTTATTTCGACTTTACGATTTGCTCGTACCCTCTTCGTTGGATTATCACGATCCTCTGGGGGGGGGGGTTCCACAGTTTGAGAAACGCTGCACTATATAGTTTCTGGTTTTATGATGCTTAATAAAAGACATACAAAAAGTGGAGCTAATGTTTAGTGACATTTGCTCAATATTGACAGAAATTAGAAACAATATATTTTAAATAATTAGAGATATTGTAACAATCAGTTAAAACTAAAACTAACATAGATTAAAACAAACAAAAAAAGGAAAACTAGTAATCTGAGCTGATAGTTGCCAACAAATCTCTTATTATTTTTTTAAAAAATCAATTCATTACTTTCGTTCTGTATCTAGGCTTTAATTCATTTCCGCAGTTACGAAGTCTGGTGCCCCACGGCAAAGGCGTACAGAAAGTTATCTTCTACAGTACTTCTTTTCCAATCATGATTCATTCCTATATGGAGCTGGGCGTCTCTAGAAAAATGCAAAAGAAACAGATATTTCTAGGTCAGTTTTGGCAACGAGAGGTCGAACTTTGATACCAAAGTCGTGAAATGAGGGTTTTCCCAATGCATGAGGTAGTTCACTAAATGACAGTTGTTTGAAGTCGGTTTGTAAAGATTGAATTGAAATATATTACCCCGTTGCGTGATTCTAATTGATATGTAACTTGTGGAAACTTGTATAGGCCTGATAGAAATTTACAAAGATTTGAATTTGTTTGATAGTTTATAAATTTCTTAAATATTTTTATTTATGATTTCTTAAAAAATGTCGAAATAATGGTAAAAACAATAAAAATCTACATTTTTTATTTCAAAATTTAAAGAATTAAGGTATAACAAGTATTATATATTTTTTTTAAAGTCAATTCCTACTTAGGTCAACAAAGAAAAATTTTATTATAGCTTCTTTCATTACAGTTAATTTTAATATTTATATTAACAAACGCGACAGAATCATAATATTAAGTGGTAAAACAGAGAGCAATTTTCCTTTTTATATATGGTGTTGGACTATAATTTTTGTTTCTTATTATTTATTCATTCATAAATCACATTCTCAGAAATTAGGCCATACCAGGTAGGATTCAAAACCACAACCTTTGGATTAAAAGTCCGTTACGGTACAGAGACACAACGAACGATTTTCTTTTTTTATACGTATATGGTGTTGGACTATTACTTTTGTTTGTTACTATTTATTCACTAATTAAATTTAATAGATGAATTAATAAAAACTATAAAACAATATTGAAAAAACTATATTAACATCAAGTGCAAGTTAAAAAAAAATGTTTTTGAACTTGAGTGTGAATCAATAAAAAGTATTTTATTAACGATTGAAGATTTGTGAATAAGATATATCTAATATATAAAATTCTCGTGTCACAGTGTTTGTAACCAAACTTCTCCGAAACGGTGTGGCCGATTCTTATGAAATTTTGTGCGTATATTCAGTAGGTCTGAGAATAGGAAGTACACTATTTTTCAATCCGATATTGTAATTAGTTAAAAAGATATTAATTAAAAACTTTAAAATGCATAATTGTCTTAACCCTGCGCGTTATTTTCCCCGCCTAGCGTCGTGAATGAACAGATTGTGAAATTTTTCGGTATTCTTGACGTTATTTAAACAGCCATCCGATTTTTGTTTTTTAAATCAGACAAAAAAAAATTACAGAATCGGAAAGACCATTTCTTTCGCCACGATGCAGTATAATTTTTTTTGCAAAATAATAATATTTTCTGTTTTTTATGATTTTTTTTAAAATCGAGTTAAGACCGATGCGTTTTAATGAAAATCTTTTTCTAAATCGTTGCGTATGAATTTATATTTTCATGTTATTAAAACGATATTTTGTGTTAAATAAGTTCATGCGTTTTTCTTTTTGAATCAGTCATTTAAAAAATAAAATGCTTAAAACATTTTTTTCTATGATTTTTTAACAAATACTCAAAATTTTAACTCAACATTAAATAACTTCGTCATTTACTAAAATCATCGTACGAAACATTTTTACGTTTGTAGAAAAATGTTTTCCAACTTCTGTGTGAAGATTGAGAAACTTGATTAAAAATTACGGATTTAAAAATTTTTTTTTGTGATTTTCGTAAAATACCGTTTTTGCGAGAAGTAATTTAAACAATTTTTTTGTACACTTTTTATTTAAAAGTGCTTTTATTTTGCAATTAATGTGTGAAATTTCAAAATTTTAACGCGAAAGTTAAGCCCTAAAAAAAATTAAAACTTAAAAAAAATTCTCAATTGCGTCGAGGTTATTCACTTTGCGTTTGCTTTCTGTTTGGAAGACGGGAAAGGTTGAGATAGCTTTGAGTCTTTCACTGATGCAGAAAAAGGGGAATTCCTTCATAACATTGCTATTTGAGGTGGGACGCTCATTCATATAACGCATCACAACCGATAGTTTTTTTTTTATTCTTAAAGATTCATTTATTGAAGAACAGTGGAATATAAGAAAAATATATCATAAAAAATATAAGGAAATATTCTGAAATATATTTTTATCACATAGTATTATTTTCTTTTTGAATTTTATATTGTAAATGTGTAAATAAAGGCTTTTTACCTTTTTTTTTGTAACTTTTTTTTTTAATCTAACACTCAAAAACAACGCAATAAAGAAATAAACAGTCGTTTCAATAGGTAACGGTAAGAATTTTTGCATTAATTATATTTGTGAAAAATTTAATCGCGTTTTTACTCCGTTATCATTATTTTAAAAAGTTTATTTGCAATACATTTAAATGTATTTCTTTAAATAAATATTTTTTTTTAAATAAGGTAGTATTGTTTTCTGTAAATCATTAAGCGAAATTTTTCAATCGTTATGTATGGATTTCTTATAATTATGATAAGTAAACTATCTAGACTAAAAAAGTTCATACTTTTCTCTTTTGAAATCAGTGATTTAATAAATTTATAAATACCAAACATCATTTATTTCGTCACGATTCGAATTCCCCCCCCCCTTCAAAACAATAATACTTTGCCTATTTTATGATTCCTTCTAAAATGAATAAATATCAATGCATTTAAATGAATATGATTTTTAAAAAGTTCATTGATCATCAAGAATCAGTAATTTAAAAAATAAAATGCCGAAAACTATCTTTTTTTTTAAATTAAAAAAAAAAACTTTTTTTTTACAAAATAATGATATTTTGCATATTTTATGACTTTTTTCTAAAATGAATCAATATCGGTGTCGAACATTTAAAAAAATCCAGAATTTTACTTCAAAATTTAAAATAGTAGTGAAATTTCGTAATTTGAAAATGTTAAACGAGAAAGCCATGACACGCACTCACGGGCCATGCACTCACATCGTACGCGTCACACCCACACAAAAAATTTGGCATCAGAAAGGAGGAAATTAACATACGGATTAAGTTATACCCTCGGTAAAAGCCCGTGCAACGCCGAGCCATGCAGCTAGTATACATATAGAAATAAATAAATATAGGAAGAGAGATGTGAACTAATTGTAGAAATTGAAAAGAAGAAACTTTTAACTCATGAGTATAAAGAAAAAAAGTCTTGAAAAATCGCAGAGAAAATGAATGAGAGATATCCAGATGTGATATATCGATACTGAAGTGAAGTAATATGTGCCCCCAAAATATAACAAATATTTTATAGAAATGAAATTTAATTAAACCAATTTTTAACGATAAATTTAAATGCCGAAACAGAATGCCTTAAAAGAAGAATTTGACGTGTCTAAATTAAGACGATGTTTAAACTCTGTTATATAAATACACTGCTGGCCACCGCAAATGCAACATCCTGAAAGGAAGCTCGCAAATAACATAAAATTTACAACATGCATTAGCGGAGGTGAGATATGCAAATGATTAGAATTTCAGTGCAGACATACATCAATTACGCCTGTGGCGCCACCTCAAAGCGCTATTTAAGGCTTGGAGATTTCGACGATTTCAAGTTCGGCAATTGTGTTTTTCTTGTGGTTTTTTCAAAAAACAATCAGTTACATCTCGTAGAAAACAGCGATCAGCTTTTGATCAAGTATCCGAGTTCGATAGAGGAAGGATAGTGGCCTATCGAGATTGTGGATTATCTCTCAGGAAAATCGGTAGTCGTGTTGGACGAAACCAAACAACTGTAATGCGGATACGTGACCGTTGGATGCAGGAGGGTACGACGGACCGACGTGGTCGATCGCATCCACCTCAGTGCACCACATCACGTGAGGGCAGGCAAATTGTGCGCATGGCAGTGACGGATCGCTCAGTCACATCACGAACCATAGCACAGCACATTGCGTCTGTAACGCATCATTCAGTGTCTGCGCGTACCATTCGACGCCGTTTACAGCAGAGTGGTCTGTCCCCAAGACGTCCATTGCTTGGTCTACTCTTGATGCAGAACCACAGACGTCTCCGCCGCCAATGGTGCGATGAAAGAACGATGTGGGCGGCAGAATGGAATGAAGTTGTCTTTACTGACGAGTCACGCATCTGTCTGCAACACCACGATGATCGGATTCAAGTCTGAAGACACCATGGAGAGAGGATGCTGAAGAGCTGCGTTATGCACCGCCACACTGGTCCAGCACCGGGTATTATGGTATGGGGCGGTAATGGATATCACTCTCGCACTCCTCTAGTACGCATTGCCTGTACTTTAAACAGCCAGCGCTACATCTCCGAGGTGTTGGAGCCACAATTTCCTACCTTCAGGGCTTGGCAACAGCCATATTTCAACAGGACGCATTGTCCAAAGGTTCTTCGTCAATCATCAGATTGAATTGCTTCCCTGGCCGGCTCGCTCTTCGGATTTCTCACCGATAGAAAACATGTGGTCCATGGTTGCTTAGTGATTGATACAGATTACACCCCCAGCTGCCACACCAGATCAATTTTGGCAACGTGTGGTAGCTGATTGGTCTTTTGTACCCCAAGAACACATCCAAAGTCTCTTTGAAGCAATGCCGAGAAGTCTATAAATTTAATCATTTGATACTTGGTCAACATGTTATCTTCAAAATAAATTTTGTTGTGCTATCTCTTGTCATTCTTGGTGTTGCATTTACGGTGGCCAGCAGTGTATTTCTTTTAATTATTTTATTTGACTATTCGTAAGATATAGAATAAAATATTTTTTATTTACAAGTATATAAATTTTTAATTTTATAATTTTAAATCAATGATGCAATTTCTACATATTTTTTTCCAACTTTAACATTAAATTAAATATTTTTAACCCATAAAACATTGAAAATTTAAATCAATATATCCTCATAGATTTCCAAATAAAAATGTGTTTATTATTTTTCAAATATCTAAACAAAAATATTGTGCTTATTATTTATTTTTTTAATTTAATTTGACTGTTTTTTTAAGAAATTTATAAGCACATGAAAAAATAATTTTAAGAAAAATAATGTGTTTAATTATAATAATAAACTTGTTCTCTAATATAAATTATAGTTATTTGTGGAAAACAATAGATTAATTATACAAATTTATATATTAGTGATATTTAATTAAATATATTTTTTATAATAGCCTCATGTAATTTCCTCATTAATGTTATTTTCAAATATGCCTAAAATAGGTTTGTGCAATGATGCTGTGCAAATAAAGACAAATATTTTCAACCGGTAAGTAATAAAAATTTGTTATCTGCATTGATTCTGAAATTTATTGAAACAGAAAATTCGAATATTAGTAACAATTCAGGATTCTAATTTACAGTAATTTAAATAGAAAAAAAGAAATAAGTTCTCATATGACACACATTTATTTTTTTTTACACAATAGATACGTTCCTTAGAAAACCATGCAAAAAAAAAAAAAAATTGTGTGAAAAAATACATGAGACATATGGAAAATTTGGGGTTATATTTCTCAATTTTAAAAAATTGTGTAATATAAAAAACCTCCAAATATTTTTCCGAAAAAAAAAACAATGTAAAAAAAGTAATAAAAAAATCCATATTACATATTTATATAACAAAACTCTTCATTTTTGTTTAAAAAAAATTTTAATCAGTGTACAGTGAAAATTCAGTCTATAAGTACATACAACATATAAAAAATAAATTAAAATTAGGAATAAAATTGTTAACCAACAATTATACACTTCTGGTCACTGTAAATGCAACACCAAGAAAGACAAGAGATAGCACAACAAAATTTATTTTGTAGATAACATGTTGACCAAGTATCAAATAATTAAATTTATAGACTTCTCGGCATTGCTTCAAAGAGACTTTGGATGTGTTCTTGGGGTACAGCAGACCAAGCAGCTTCCACACGTTTCCAAAGTTGATCTGGAGTGGCAGCTGGGGGTGTAATCTGGGTGAATCATTGAGCAACCATGGACCACATGTTTTCTATCGGTGAGAAATACGGAGAGCGAGCCGGCCAGGGAAGCAATTCAATCTGGTGATTGACGAAGAACCTTTGGACAATGCGTGCCACGTGTGGTCGCGCATTATCCTGTTGAAATATGGCTGTGGCCAAGCCCTGAAGGTAATGAATTGGGGCTCCAACACCTCGGAGATGTAGCGCTGGCTTTTTAAAGTACAGGCAATGCGTACTAGAGGAGTGCGAGAGTGATATCCATTACCACCCCATACCATAATACCCGGTGCAGGACCAGTGTGGCGGTGCATAACGCAGCTCTTCAGCATCCTCTCTCCACGGTGTCTTCAGACTTGAATCTGATCATCGTGGTGTTGCAGACAGATGCGTGACTCGTCAGTAAAGACAACTTCATTCCATTCTGCCGCCCACATCGTTCTTTCATCGCACCATTGGCGGCGGAGACGTCTGTGGTTCTGCATCAAGGGTAGACCAAGCAATGGACGTCTTGCGGACAGACCACTCTGCTGTAAACGGCGTCGAATGGAACGCGCAGACACTGAATGATGCGTTACAGACGCAATGTGCTGTGCTATGGTTCGTGATGTGACTGAGCGACCCGTCACTGCCATGCGCACAATTTGCCTGTCCTCACGTGAAGTGGATGCGATCGACCACGTCGGTCCGTCGTACCCTCCTGCACCCAACGGTCACGTATCCGCATTACAGTTGTTTGGTTTCGTCCAACACGACTACCGATTTTCCTGCGAGATAATCCACAATCTCGGTAGGCCACTATCCTTCCTCTATCGAACTCGGATACTTGATCAAAAGCTGATCGCTGTTTTCTACGAGACGTAACTGATTGTTTTTTGAAAAAACCACAAGAAAAACACAATTGCCGAACTTGAAATCGTCGAAATCTCCCAGCCTTAAATAGCGCTTTGAGGTGGCGCCACAGGCGTGCGTGATGTATGTCTGCGCTGAAATTCTAATCATTTGCATATCTCACCTCCGCTAATGCATGTTGTAAATTTTATGTTATTTGCGGGCTTTCTTCAGGGTGTTGCATTTACGGTGGCCAACAGTGTATATCCATCGCTCCTTGGTAACAAACGTGCTGGTTTATTATGAACTGAATCAAAAATGCTATCATATGTAGATGTGTCAGATATGTCTAGCACAACTTTCGGTTTTGATTCAAATGAAAAATTCTTATTCGTTATTAACGGCCTTCTGTTGGTTTATTGTGGTTTTTTTATTTGTTTGTTTACAATGTCTTATTAGCGGATGTCTTTTTTGGTTCTTCAAGCTGATTATATAATTCTTGATATCCTGCTAAACAAGATTACTTAGATATTTTAATGCTTCCTCTGTGTCAGAATCATGAGCAATAAAATGTTGCTCCATACTTGTAGCAAATTTGAAGCCCTCGCGTATTAAATCAGCCTGTTAATAGCTGAACTTCACCTTCGACTTCGCAGTATCGACTTCTTTTTATAATCATAAACTCGTTCAAATCGTTCTCATCCAAAGGGCACAAGTCACTAAAATTTTTTTGAAATTCGTGCAAGAACAAAAAATTGGTGTAAAAACAATTCGTGGTAGTGGGACTAATCCCCATCTGGTCTAGTGAAACTAGACCAAATCTATGAGTTCATAAATCTGCACAAAGTCTAGGAACAGTAGAGGTAAGATACAGCCTCTTCACAGGAAAACCCCAGACTGTAGAATGTGCTGAGGAGAAAAAGGACTGATGTCACATTTGGTGCAAATTAGGAAGATTCTTTTGCCTACTTCAAAATTCATGCACCTCAGGTGAACAGTCAAAAATTGCGAAAATGCCGTCTGATAAGATCTGGAACCCTTGAATGATATGGCGGATCCAGGGTGTCTTTGAAAGTACCATGGGTGTACAGGAGGGATAACTCAGGTTCTACATATGAATTCTGTAGCCCTGGAGTCGATCTCAACCGACGTAATCCACAGACAGGATCGCTGGCAGCTGCCTTCGCAAGATCATCGGTGACGGAAAAAAATTCGTTAAGTTCGTGTACTGTGTTATTTCAAAATAGTGTAAAAAAGAGTTGGGTGTATTTTGTGTGGTTCCTAGGATTTTAGATGTTTCAGACTTCACGTAACATTTAATAATCTAACTGTATCCGAAAAATTTACTAATGAATAGTGAAGGATTCTTAATGTCTACAGAGCCTGTAAACTTCAACTGACTGAACCTTATCGATGATGCAGCAGAGAGGTAAAATCGTAATTCAGCCAATCAGAAAGGGTTAACAAAGTATTGTGACCTGATGAGTGTTTAATAGGAGGAATCGCAGTTATATTTGAAGAAAAAAATTACTTTGAATCGAAACCTACCTATTCTGTAAAGATGTTCTATGGTGTGGAGATTGGAAGAAAAATAACCAAAGAGAATAATTTTAAATTTTAATATTATCGCAAAGAGGTCGAATTTTCGAAAAAATGGAGAAAGACAAAATTTTAGTTAAGACGATTTTAGAAATAAAATAAAACTATCTTGCCTCTATATAAATAAACAAAAGCGATGATAATTGATAAGTTACTAAGTTGTGAATAAAACGATGTACAATGCAACATTTCATAAGCCCAGGTCTTTCTTCCCAAACCGTCGAGTCAGTTCCATTCGAGCTTTTCTCCGTCTTCAGCCCTGTGCCCTGTAATTTCGACAGTACGTTTTCTTTAAAAAATTCATCACAAAAGAAGCTGTTTAATGTATCTAATGTTTTTTTCTTATAACTATTTAGTAGGTGGACCTCTCATTGCAGAAAATTTTAAAAAAAGTACCAAAATAACTTTTTTTCTTTAACCACTTCTAGGCTTTTTCCGAGCTGAGCTCGGGCAGGCGAGTGTAGCTCGAGCACTTTGAAAATTTACACTGTGCAGTCTGCATTCGGTCTTTCCCGAATTGTTTCACATGTTCTTTTTGTAGTTTCGAATAACGAAAAAGTACTATATACTCGGTGGAATTTTCTACAAAAAGAGGAAATCCTTCGGCTGAGCAGCCCCTCCCCCCTCTTCACTCTTGTCTGAAAGACACTTTGTCGACTACATTCCCTCAACAGAGAAGAATCTTGTATTCCACATAAGTCAGAGAACTTGGAGCTTTATTGTGCATTCGTAGTCGGCAGAAACCAGGAAAATTGTAATTATTATAATAAAAATTGTTAAGATAGTATGAAGTGTAATACTCGACATTTATTGATAAAATTGAGGGAAAATACGAAGGGACACTTAGTAATTAAAGAGTAACTTATATTACTTATTGATGGAGTTACACCACAGAAATCTGTACATTTAAAATTCTTAGTGAATGTTTCAAAATATAATTGTTAATGTCATGACACTAAAATACAGACAAATATTAATGTTTTTTTTATATATACTTATAATGCAGGTACATGTATTATACAATTAGAAAATTTCGAGTTTTTTGCGTTTTTTTTTCTAAGCCCTCTTAATCTCTAATTTCGTTACAAAATTAAGTCACAATTTTTATTCTCATTTTTGCATCTATAACAAAAATTGTATGAAATTTTAGAGTCAATAGGAACCAAGAAATCAATAGCAATTTAATACTTTACATTACAAATAGAAATCAAGGATTTAAAATTTGATTTTGAAAATTGTTATATATATATACAGGGTGTTTCATAAATGATGGGAGTAACTTTAAGGGGTGATAGTACACATCAAGACGAGTAATAGTAAATAGGAAACCAAGTGTCCCAAACGTCTTCCGAAGGAGAAAGGCGCCATCAAAGTTTAGGGTCCTAAATTTCAAATGATGATAAAAAACGGAAAAATGGATCGATTCATTTGCGGTTTTCACCAAAATCATTCTTTAAACTAGTATTTTCTTTAAAAAAAAGTTTTAAATACAAAGTTAAAAAAATGCCGTTAGAGGGCCCTCTAGACTTTGGAGTACCGAACAACTACCTTTTACCAGTATTTTTTTTATTTTGTTAAATGTTTACAAAAGCTTAGATTTTAACTTGAATTTTGAGCGCAAAATTGAAACCATCGGGAGCGGTTAAGTGGCGCAAATGTAACCGCGTTCATGGGGAGGGGGGAATTGAAATGCTCGTATGTAATGATCAAAATAAAAAACGATAAAGCAAACTTTAAGAGGCGATAGTACAACATAAAAACAATCAACTTTGATTAGAAAATGCATGATTTGAATTCAAACGCAAACGTGTTAGAGCATCTTCAAATTTTATCCATGCAAGCGTTATAGCTGCAAGTTTCTGGAAGAAGAACATGAAATTGTGATATGGGGAAGAAGAAGAACACATATGCAAATTGTTATTAAGATAAAAGCTACTGACCCGAGTGTGCAAGTGTAAATCACGGTACAAACGTAACGAAAGATGTTGCCCTTCACTAATCAAGAAAGGCGAGTAATGTGGTTCCAGCAGGATGGAGCACCAGCTCATTTTGCGCCAGAGGTGCGAAATTATCTAAACGCAACCTTTCCAAATCAATGGATTGGGCGAGGTGGTCCTGTCCCTTGGCCAGCGCGATCGCCCGATCCTTCATGCCTGGATTTCTTTTTGTGGGGACACCTGAAGAGAGTCTTATGTATGAGACTCCTATCCAATCTGCAGAAGAACTCGTCGCCAGACTTTCGTCAGCTGCAGGAGCGGTGCGCGATACTCCTGGCGTGTTTCAGAGGGTTCGTGAATCCCTTCTTCGCCGTTGTACCGCATGCATCGCCTCTAATGGTCAGTGTTTCGAACAGCTATTGTAATAATTTCTAATTAAACTTTTTTTTATAACGTAAATGTTCTTTGTTTCCTTTTTTGTCTCTTAAAACGAAATCTGTTTCAGCGCTTTCTATCAACTTCGGGTTAAAATTACGAGTATGATTTCTTTGATGAATTTTGCTTGTTTTGGTGTTGTACTATCGCCTCTTAAAGTTTGCTTTATCGTTTTTCATTTTGATCATTACATACGAGCATTTCAATTCCCCCCTCCCCGTGAACGCGGTTACATTTGCGCCACTTAACCGCTCCCGATGGTTTCAATTTTGCGCTCAAAATTCAAGTTAAAATCTAAGCTTTTGTAAACATTTAACAAAATAAAAAAATACTGGTAAAAGGTAGTTGTTCGGTACTCCAAAGTCTAGAGGGCCCTCTAACGGCATTTTTTAACTTTGTCTTTAAAACTTTTTTTTAAAGAAAATACTAGTTTAAAGAATGATTTTGGTGAAAACCGCAAATGAATCGATCCATTTTTCCGTTTTTTATCATCATTTGAAATTTAGGACCCTAAACTTTGATGGCGCGTTTCTCCTTCGGAAGACGTTTGTGACACTTGGTTTCCTATTTACTATTACTCATCTTGATGTGTACTATCACCCCTTAAAGTTACTCCCATCATTTATGAAACACCCTGTATATATATATTTGTTCCCTGCAAATAAAAAAATTAAAAGCAAAAGCCCAAAAAAAGTGCATGCTGGTTCCATTGAAATTCAATAAAATTTCATTAAAAATACTTATAAAAGGAATGCAATACATTAACTAGTTTTCATGATCTCTTATAAGGTCCAGAAACTGAGTATCTGCAGATAATAAAAATCTAAAGCTATAAAATGAAAAACCTTGAAACTTTGCTACGTCATTTATACTCTTTAAAAATTTTACTAACATAATTTTCACTCTAAATAATAGTTTTAATTGTATAGAAATATTCGTTACAGAAAAAGAATCTCATTAAAAATAAATTGAGAAGCTAAGCCAACGAACCAACTTCTAATCGAACCTTCATCCTTTCCCCACTTTTTCTGAGCTCAGCTCGGTCAGGTTCATCCCGAGAGTAACTCGGGTACTGTGAAAATTTACACTGTGCAATCGATCTTTCCCGAATTATTTCACATGTTCCTTTTATGACTTCGAATAATTGAGAATTTGGTAGAATTTTCTGCAAAAAGAGAACGTTCTTCGGCTGAGCAAAATGCAGGATCAGCAAATTGAAGGAAATCTCGAAGAGCTAAGTTTGAAATATTTAATGCGGAAGAAGGTGTAAAATGTCAATGATATTTTTCCCTAAAAAGATCATTAATCATGAATGTTTTCACTTTAGGTTTGTAGCTTAATCTTTTAGTTGCCAAATCTGGAAATGAGATCTGGAATTAGTCATCAGATCTGGAAATGGGAAATCGTTCATCCTGATGACCCTGATCAAGCCAATGGAACAAAATTATTAAATTATTGTATTGCTATCGGTCCTTCACAATGTACAAAATTTCGAATTAATTTGACCTTTTAAAGAGGGTAAAAATCGAGTTCAAAGGTGAAGCTAATAAAAGCGTGTTAAAAAAAATTACTCATTTATTTAAATAGATTTTTTTACATCAATTTTTAGGAAATTTTGTATGCAAAAGGCACTATTACGTTTAAAAAGATATGTATGTTTGAAAATAAGCATTAAAAAATTTACAATGTTGATCCATAATCTATAAATAAAAGGAACCTGGAAGGGGCTAATAAAAATTACTTTGATTTTGTACCATGAAAAACTCAAATACCAAAACCCCATTCCCCTTATGGCAGTACTTAATACAAAAATTAATTTTTAATTATATTTTTTCCCTTCTTCATGCCAAAAAACACCCCTTCCGCATAGGTAGGTTTCCAAATTCTGAAGGGGAAAAAATCCAATTTACCGTAGTGTTTAATCTGCCGAGCTCTAAGTCATGGAGATGTAGAATGGTTTAACTAAGAATGTTTTCATTTTTTGACTGTAATTCAACACTGCGACGCATAGCCAGAACTTGAAAGTTAACTCTAGTTAGTGAACGGAAGTCTCCTGGGTAGGGGACCTTCCCGAAGATTAAATTTGTTAATTGTCAATGATCCCCTAACCCAGAGATGGACAAACTGAGACTCATAAAAAAAAACAATTGCATAGGAATTTTCAATATCAATGCTTATAAAAAATCTTTTTGGGGCATTTCTTGCAAATGTGAAAACTCATAAAAACCTGAATATTGTTTTTGTTTTTTTTGCATTTATAAAAGATAATTGTGAGGATTTCTGTAGAAATTTATTAAAAAACTTATGCAGGGACAAAAAAAACCTACTTAATAATACCTAAAAGTATCAATGTATACAGTTATTTGCGTTTACGGTTAGTTAAAAACTATCTATTTTAGCTTTAAAAAATTGAAAAATTCTTTTGTTCGAATTCTTTTAATAATAGTTCGTATTTCTAAGCTGCCCTTAATTTCTATAGCATCAGTTTATCAGCATTTATTCATTCTTTACATCTTTTCAAAAGTTTTATATGTTTCATAAAAATTACGTTTAAATCATTCCAAACGATAAATCACAAATTTAAGTTACGAACTATTTAGTTTTAAACTTTTTTCTATCAGTTATGTAAGCCTACTATTAAAAATGATAACAAATTAGTTTCTATCACGAATCACGTGTATTTACATAAATGAAAATTACAAATCCTTATAAAAACAAATTCAGAGCAATTTAAAATTTGATTAACTAATATCTTATTCCATTGCCAAGTACCTAGTTTTGAAAGACGGAAGTACATATCGATCACTTCAAAAAAAAAAGTGAAAGTTGAAGAACACCTACATGTTTTTCTGGAGGGATGGGTGTGGTAAAAACTTGTGAAAAAAGAAGTCATTTGTCGAAATTTAATCACACACACACATATTTCAATTCGGAACAAAATGAAACTTCGGCGCAGGTGGGAACCTGTTCTATCCAAATTCTTCGAAACTCAAACAGCATTTTGTTTCTTCACGAAATACATTTAATTGAGAGAAATGATAATTTATTGGATTTTGATATATATTATTAAGGATATGATTGAAGATTTTTTATATATTGAAAAGTAAAAAGATAAAAATGATATCTGGGTGAAAGTGTTTAAATTTGATTTGTTCGTCTAAAGAAATTTTTTATTTTCAAATGATGCAGCTATAGATGAAATGTTCATGGTTGTGCAGTGATACAATAAAAATAGTTCAAGTAATGTATGAATTATTTACTTAAAAAATCGAGAACGACTCTGATCATTAAATTATTTTATATTTTATACTTCTTATACTTTCTTTAAATTTAAAAGAAATTTCATAATCTTTTTAAAACTCAAAATGCTAGTAATAAATTTTAAAATAAAGAATATAGATGAAGGAGTTTCAATTTAGGCATTATTTATTGTGATATTCTGATATATTTTTTGGCATGCACATCTAGTAAATGAATTATTAATATTGTATAAAATATGTTAGCTCTATTAAATCATGTTAAAAATTTTTTTAAATAAATGTAAAAATGAAATGGAAAAAGAAATTGAAAGAATGAAGAGGAAGAAGCAGAAGGCAATAATTGTTTCGACCTTAAATATTTTAGAATTATTTGAAGCTATATTTATTTGAGATGTTAAAAATTGCACTCAAACGAGGATATTGTTGCGTAGATCTAGCGTTTGAGGATTTTATGCAATTATTCGCAAAGAACAAAACAGTTCTTTAACAGCGATGAGAATTTATTTTCGAAAAACAATTCTTGGAATACAGGATATACAGCGAGATTCGCAGAACAAATTTCAGAAGGTCTTCACACTTTCAACAGAGTTCAGACACAACTATTAGTGTCTAAAATACAAGCATGTACAAGATTATTCACAAGCACGCGCTCTTTCTACTCAGCAGCCGAAGTTATCACTAATCGCTGGTCGACTCTTCAATGGTCGAGGCAAGACTACTAATCGCTAGTCAACGCAATGCTAACTCAGTTTCGGCGAGCGTCTCCCTATTTATAGGTCTCAAGGTTTCTTCTCGAAAATTTCGTTTGCGTCATGGATCGCGATATTAGTAGATTTCTCTATTAATTTCCGGGAAGAATCCATAGGGTCACTAACTCGCCAAAAATGGTCACCAAGTCGCCAACTTGGCCGTCAAAAAGGATGTCAATTTGGCTCTATCGCCAAGATTTCGCCAAGTTCCCCCTGAATCGCCATTGCAATGTAAAGAACAGCTGGCTTACAATTTTTAACATAAAATAAATGCAACATTACACTATTTTAAGTATTTTTTACACAATATTCGTAACAATATCATTGTCAGACATAAAAGTGCTCTGTACGCCAATAGCATCAACTGATTTCAAAACGTAAAATAACAGGAAGAGGCCACGGTAGCTTAATGGTCTTGGTCAGGGATTCTAGGCTGGCATGTCACGAGTCCAAGCCCTAGAACCAATGAAAGCCCGTCGTTAATACATGTTAGGCTGATGCACGTAAATCTGTCGTGGCTCAATGTCCTCCTGTTAGTCTGGTGGGATAGTTTCGAGAGGGAAATGCCAGATTTGGTGTCACCCTCGTCTCTGGACCATGATTCAAAATTACGACCCATCATCAACAGCCCTCGTGTTAAATTATACAGTAGAATGTCGTTTATCCGAACGTTTATTATCCGGAGCGTCAAATATCCAAACCAAAGTCCAGATACGTTTTCGAACATTGCAATGCTCAACTGTTGTTTCGTGTAAGGTCAAAAGTGACGGGAAAATCCAAAGTGAGAGATATTTGGGGAATTTCAGTTGTGTGATTTGGTAAACATTTGCGCGGAATATTAGATCAGTTTGTTTCCAAGTGAGGGGGTGTATACGGACTCTTTTATTGAGTTTTGTTTATGTAGAAACATGGATGGCATGCAATGCAGAAGATAATGGATTTCAAATGCTAAATGATGACAAGATTGGGACTTCCGTGAAAGAAAAATCCGACCCTGTCGACAATGAAACGGATGAAGACGAGGACAACCACAATGAAAATAGTAAGGATCCATCAAATGCTGACGCGTTTCCTGCGTTAGAGACAGCTATGGAGGGGTACGAACAACAATCAGAGTGCTGTCCTACTCAATTGCTGCTCAAGTGAATCAGAGACCTTGCAGCGAAACAACGAAGGTGTACAATGGTACAGCGAAAAATAAGTGATTATTTTCCCCAATCAAGGTAAAATTGCGACATTTTGCACCTATCTTGCTTTTTCTTCAAGCACGTTTCCCGCGTGTGATGATTTTCAATATTTGTGTAGAGTCCAGTATCATATACTGCATGGATCGCATTCGGTTCTCGATTATCCGAACAATCGCGTATCCGAACAGTGTCCGGTCCCAACTGATTCGGATGAACGACGTTCTACTGAAGTGCGACATTAATAAACACTTACTCACGCAAAATAGCACATATCTTAATACATTATTAATTTTAGTACCAATCATTTTTATTTCATAAATTTTGATTTCGTGTTTTATCTTTCCTATTTTAACACGAAATTGATTTTTAATTTAATGTTAAAGAAAAAGAATGATTGCCTATTAAATGATTGGGAATTTAGGAACATAATTCGAAAAACATTTCAAGAAAATCCGGCGTTAAAGGCGCACTTTTAACATAAAGAATCAAATCTGAATTTACGGGTGCGCTTTTTTCGCCGGGTATAAAAATAAAAGCTTAAAAAAAATACATATATATATATATATATATATATATATATATCGAAATATTGTTTATTTAAAAGAAATGTCATTCCTTATGAACTTAAGGGGTTATAATTCTAGAAGTATGCTCAGTGGCGTAACGGAAAACATCAGCAAACCCCCTGCAAAGTCAGGTTTTGGGCCCCCCTGCGGTACGGGGGTTGCGGGGGTGTACGTTACGCCACTGAGTATGCTATATTTTTCTAAAGCTTCGAGTAATACATAGAATAAATAACTTCAAAACTTAATAGCATTGCGCACGTACATTTCAGGTTTCTTTGTAAAAAAAAGGGGGGGATACGCGATATACGGTGAATATGTCTAAAAATTAAAGATTGCAGCTGGAAAGTAAAGTATAGATGCGCCTTATGCGCCGGATTTTACGGCATAAATCAGATGAGTGTATAAGACTCGCCCTTATTTTGGTTGATTCATATAATCTATTCTATCTTGTTGATTCTTTACATCGATTTTATTTCTTCTAGCGAGTCTACATTTTTATCTGAAATTGCTTATGCACATGTGTAAAATATGAAAGTGAGTGGTATTTTCTAGTTTTGTACATATAAGGAGTTACGCTGAAAGCGAGTGAATAGAGCAATGTTTTGAAATTAGGTAGTTTTTTTAAAAGTGGTTCTAAATACAATAAAATACCCTCAACCACCGTTATAGATGTGATACAGATATAACCAGCGTCAAATTTAGACTTGGGATATTTTTTCAAGTTTCTAAATTTTTAGTTGTAAATTGTATTTTCTTCCCACTTATTTTAGTCATTAAACAGAATTCAGAGGTGCAAAAGCCCATAGAAGGCCAATGCCTATTGTACCCATCTCAGTTTTGATGACTTTGGGCACTGAGGTGTATGTATAGATGTTCCGGACAGGTGGTCATTCTGACGTGAGACACCCAGTGTTTAGTTCCCAAGCACAAGCTTGGTACTCATTTATCGACTCACTGAAAGGAGGAAAGGCCTTGAGCAGCCCTGGATTTGAACCCCGAATCGGTGGCGTGGAAGCGCGATACGCTACCACTCAGCCCAGTCAATTGGCGCCAATTTCTTTTGGCAACCAAAATCGATCGCCAAGCTACTTTACTTAGCAATAGGTGTCTGGAAGCCAGAATGAATTCGTTATCTCACCACAATATCAAAATAAAAATCGCCAAATCCAAAGAAAAATCAACAAATCCAAAGCTTTATACTACACTTGAGCCTTAGTTAGCCTTGAGCTTTTTGTTATACCTTTTCAGACGAATATACATAAATTGATTAGTAGCCTAGGAGTTATGGTCACAATCTCGTGAACGGCGTGTCACGGTTTCGAGTCCTGGTGCTGCTGAAAACTCTACGTGTAGAGGGAACTGATGCACATTAAATCTATCTAACTCAAAGCTCACCCTTTGGCGTGGTGTGGAAATTAGGAGAGTAGTTCCAAGATAAGGTGTCATCCTCGTCACCTGATCGAGGAGCAAAACTACGAGATTCGTCACCAATAACCCTTGTGTTACGTTACATTGCGATGTTAATATAACCCTCACTTATAATTTGATTAATAGAATATATTAAGGTGTTTGGCTTTCAGTATATGTTGTATAAATATATAATTCATTGCAAACTATGGAATTACTAAAACAAGTTTTAACTATAATGCTACACATTATAATATTAAGTCATATCCTTTCTGAAAAAGCTTTGACTCGGGGACTTTGTTCGGTAATTTTAAGCGAAGGCAGTTTTATGAACTTCTTTTGCTTACAGTATCAATTAAATTTACCCTTCACCTTCTAAAAGTAATACTTAGAGCAACTTGTTGACATGTTACGTAATGAAATGTTTCAATCAATGTTCATTAATGCAGTAGATGTTTACTACGAATGCTATGAGATACGCCTTCTAATTATATAAGGACCATTATCGTGCATCATCTCATTTTGATTGAACGAGGTTTTGTTTCTGAAAGAACACAGAAAAATAATGAACATTAACTTCGTTCTCTTATGAAATCTTACAATATCTAAGGTCATTTGAGCAGGCAATTAGCAAAAGAGAAAACAATGGTTTATGGTTAAACAAAGGATCAGATGTAATCTTATTTATCTTTTAAAGAAACTTTTATGGAGCTAATAAATCCTTAATTTTTAAATTACATATTGTAAAAATCTTTTAGAATTAAGGATGGGCTGGCTTAAAGATTCTTTAAAACAATGATACTATAATTTTTAAGTACCATTTAAAGATAATTTATCTTTTTCTAAATATAGCTGTGTTGCTAATTAGGAATGAAGCATACAGACTCTGAGTGCACAAGTACTGAACTTGCGATAGGATTAGAATAGTTTAAATGAAATAATTATGCATTCATGAAATAATTGTACATCATTTTGATTAGAGCGAGTGAGTGAGTGTTTATTAGCGTTCCACTATAAAAAAAACACGAGAGCTATTGGCGACGGACCTCGGTCAAGTGATGAGGTGAGCAGGGACGTCTTAAGACTTTTTTGAGGCCCTGGGCTCCTACTCAAAAGTAGGTCTTGGGCCCTATACAAATGTAGGCCCCATCTATGACTCTCAAAAATAGACAGTATTGGTGGGCTTACTTTGAACGTTAACCCGAAACAGATAAATGTGCTTGACTTACAATCGCACAAACCAGCTCGTCCGACAGTCGCCTTTTGACTGCAAGAGTAATGATGGTAGGCCTAGACCTGTACGTGGACGACGGTCATCATATGTAACCAGTTGACATATCGTCCGAAATTCCCAGTTTTTCGGAGAATACAACCGAAAAAGAAACATGTAAGCATATAAATTATTCGAATCACGATTTTATTACGGCTGAGTCGAGAACCCCATTGTGACAGAGTCTCTGGGCCTGGGCCTCGTTGGTCCAAGCCTTAAGACGTCCCTAGATGAGCGATACCTGAGATGGCACCCCTTTTTCCAAACTTCCATACCATGATGACGTGAGGTCTTTGAGCCCTACAGATTAAACGTGCATCAATCCCTCCTCCCGGCCATTCTTCAGTGACACTAGGGCTCGAACTTATGATACGCCGGTCACGAGTTTGTGACCCTGACCTCTAGGCTACCACTGCGACACATTTTGATTGGAAAATCTCTCTCCGTATTTTTTTATAACCGAAACTGTAACCTAGTGGTCATAGCTACGAATTTCGTAGCTGGCGAGTTTCAACCCTCTTAAAGATCCATCGTACAAAATGATAACTGATTATAAATAACTCTGGATAGTAACTAATAATAACTGCACTAAATGGAAATGAACTTCGAAATCCTCACGTGATGTGACTGGGATTTAAAATAAAATGAGACATATATACAAGCTCAGGTGTCGTTCTGTTCAGGGACGTCTTAAGGCATGGACCAACTAGGCCAGGGCCTCGGTCCCAATGGGGGCCTCGTTTCTTTCTCAACTCAACCTTAATAAAATCACGAATTCAAATAATTTCAACATTCAAATGTTATTTCAGGTTGTATTCTTCGAAAAACTGGTGATTTCGGAGTCAACATGCTACTTGTGATGACCGTCTTCAATGTATAGGCTTAGGCCTATCACCATGCAGCATCATTACTCATTCAGTCAAAAGACGGTAGTCGGTACCGCTGGTTTGTGTAATTGTAAGTCATGCACGTTTATTTGTTTCGGGTTATTGTTTATACGAGTTTTTGACAACGTATGTTATGCGCTGTCTATTTTTAAGGGTCATTGGTAAGGCTTACATTTGTGTAGGAGCCCAGGCTTACTTTTGTGTTGGGGCCCAGGGCCTCAGGAAGTTTTAAGACGTCCCTGGTTCTGTTATCCCAACGGAATTAAAAAAATTGCGATTTCCTGCGAATATAACCCTAATGTTGTTCAAATGCAATATTTATCCAAAAGTTTACTGAATTTGGTGTTTAACTTTTTTAAAAATCTCATATTTTATGAGTGAGTGTTTATTAACGTTAGACTTTAAAGCGGGGGTAGCCAACCTTTTTAGGAAGAGTGCCCCTTTCACATCAAAAACAATTATTGGTGCCATTTCTAACTTTTTGAACAAATGAAAAGGTAAAAAAAAAATGTTACTTTAAAGCTTATTATGCAACTTTTACGCCAAGAGCGCATTTTTAATGCAAGTCTACGCAGTGGAAATTTAAAAGTAATATAATAATTGCGACCAAACCCCAAACTTAGATTTTATTGTTAATGAATTCAGTTAATTTTGAAAGATATTTTAATTTTGTTACTTTCATAATAGAAAACATTTGTTCACAAACGTATGTTGATCCAAATTTACAACAATATCTGACAGCCAAATCGAGTAAATTTGAAAAATTGCTTGTTAGTATAATTTTTTTTATAATTCCTTATATTTGCTTTTCTGTGTACTATGGTACTGCAGACAATGGTTTCAATTTGGATTTCAGGTGAGTAACAGTTAACATTTTACAGAGAAATTGAAAAGATTTGTGGAAACTTCTGCATTTTTTTTATCATCGGCACTGAAAGAATCCTACAAAATTGGATATTAAATTTTTAAACCTATCACAGCTCAGAGCACTACTTTGATAGATAGTTTCTGCATTAATGTGAAATATGTTAATCTTTTTTCTCCAAAATCGAAACAAAAAAAAAAGCAAACATTTTTTCACAAATGAAGATATGTGACCCACTGGGATAGAAAAATACAATCGTTTCTCTTTAATCTTAAATTTAAATTATGTTAATATCCCAAAATATCTGTAAGAAAAGCTAAATCACATATCCAATCTTAATTTAAGAATAGCAAGTACTTACTGGGCGGTTCAGTGTTTTCTTCCAGATATTTTAAAATACGCTGCATCAAATTTCAAAATCTTGCGGGTGAAAAGGCTTTGGAAAGCCAACTCGCACAACAATGCAAGTGCATTCTCTTCTCGATTATTTTCTATTGTAACAGATTTCAATGTATTTAAGAAAAATTGATGTTTTTTTTTGTCTAAAACAGCACACTTTAATAAAATTATATGTATAAAAAATTGTTAATTATTATTATCTCTCCACATTTTTTATTAAGTCTTCAAGTGTCACTGTTACAACTCAGCCGTGCCACAGGTTGGCTACTTCTACTGTAAAGCAACACGATAGCAATTGAAGATGGACCTCTTAATTTTGAGCCTCAGTCAAGTAATGAGGACGACACATGAGCTGAAACCCCTTCTCCAAGCTACGATACCACGCCAAAGGAAGGACTTTGAACCTCGACAGGTTTAACGTGCAATGATGGTGGTGTAGCGTCGTGCTTTAACTAGCTGTTCTCTATCACTCTTTTCGTCTCGGAAGCCCTAGGCTAAGAATCGCTCCAAATGGCTTTTTTCAAAGCGAACTATAGGTAAGACACACCTGTTTCAACGGCTGTCCATTCTTTCGTTTAATTTAACAAGTAGCCGTGCTGAAAATGTGTGGAAGGGATGGTCGGCTATGGTGAGGAAGAAATGCCAAAGTTTGTTTACTCGGTGTTGAAGTGACTGGTCAATTTTTGGTTTCCGATACATATGGTTTCCGATATATGATAACAAGAGGGTCGCTGTCCAGATAGGCCATTGTTCCGGAGAAACCAATAGTATTTGGGACCTAAACTGAGGATTCCGGGTGGAAATTCGTTCTTTCAATCAGAAAATGTGAGGGCGTGAGAAAGGCCTGTTCAAGAGGTTTAAAAAGAGAAAGATGAGAATAGGACCTGGAGATCAGCGAGGAGCGATACCAGCAAAAGACTGCGAGGGAGCGGAAAAAGTGATAGGAGATCATCTAGACCTGACCATACCCTTGAATGTTGTGAGGCAGCGGGACCAGCGATATTAGATAGGTGATATGAAAGAAAGCTGAGAGGCAGCGAAAAATCGATCCCGGCGAGCTCAGTGATATTAAGGAATGCATCTAAAGCTGTGAGAGACTTACAAGATATTTTACTTCTCTATTTGAATGGACTGTGAACATCACGATATCCTGTTTCAGACCGTCGAGAAGTAGTTCAACGGACCACGATACAAGAACTGATAGCTGAGGTGTAAATTTTCGTACTGATTTCAATTTATGCGAAAAGATTGCAAATAAAAAGACAAATTTATTTAATCAATCTCGCTACCCAGAAATTTAAGTAAACAGGGTCACGACAATACAACGGGTCTTCAGTTACACTAAAGCTCAAACTGACGGCAAGCCAACCATGAATTTGTGACCATAATCACTAGGTTAGCGCGGGCACCTCGTATCTGGAGATTGAAAATTGTATTATATTCTGAGCTGGACTTGGTTTTTATAATGATGAATAATTAAACGATTTTTAAAAACAGATATAAGTAGAAAAAAATAAGATTGATTAAATAAATTATAGTTTTTAAAAAAAACTAAAAAAAACACGCTTTATAGTTAATCGAACTAAAAAGTAAAAAATAATTCTTAATTTAAGAATAAAGTGATTAACACGAGAAAATTAATGTCGTTGTGGAAAAAGTGTGGGGCGTTCGATATCAATTGTTACAACTTCTTACTAGTTCTATTCCGAAATGCAGAGTTAGTGCAAAAATGTAGTACAAAGCACACCTCACGCTTTGACCTCAACGACATTAATTTTCTCGTTAATAATTTTTTTCTTATATTAAAAAATATTTTTTACTTTTGAGTTCGATTAACTATAAAATCGTGTCTTTTAGCTTTTTTAAACTATAATTCATTTTTTTAGTTCGATCTACAATAAAAGCGTGTTTTTTTAGTTTTTTAAGCTATCATTTATTCATTGACGAATTAATCTTAAATGCGTCTGGAATACCTATTAGTATCCTACCAGTGCGTCGATACTCCCTGGTTTGCAAAATATACGATCAGCCAACTAAAGGAAATCTGGAAGAGCTAAGTTTGAAGTATTTATTACGGAAGAAGGCGTAAAGTCGATGACATTTTTCACTAAAAAGAGCTCAATATTCTCTCTGAAACTTGCATCAGCATTAGACATAAAAGTACACGTTTTGAATCGAAGAGTGTGTGAAAAGAACACTGTTTTTGTTTGTTTGTTGTATTCGTTTTTTACCATGAGCGTGTTTTCGGTTCAGGGTTGTTCTTTTAGTCACCAAATCTGGAAATGGGAAATCGTTAATCCTGATGATCCTGATCAGGACAATAGAACAAAATTATTCAAGTATTGTATTGCCATCGATCTTTCACGAGTGTGTGCAGAATTTCGAATTAATATAACCTTTTAATGGGGGGAAAATGGAGTTCAAAGATTCCGTTAAATACACAGGTAAAGCTAATAAAAGCGTGTTAAAAATTGATTATTTATTTGATAGAAGAATATTATAATTGAGTTAATGATACTTTTCAGAGAAATAATCGAATCCTGAAGTAAAATATTAAACATAGTATGAGAATTTTACTGAAATTCATTAAAAAGTTACTCATTTGTATTATTTTTAAATATTAATTGAAAACTGTACTTTCTTCTACAAGAAGAGAAATGGAAATTGACTTAAGAGTTTATTAGAAAATTGTATCGAAATAAAAATTAAATTAAAAATACAAATTGTTCATTTATTATTACAAAAAAAAAAATTATGGGCAAAATTTAAATTAAGTTCAAAAACTAATTTAAATAATTATTGAAACTCATTTTAAAATTTTTTGTGATGATTGAAATTATTTTTTTCTTTCTTAGCTAACTAAGCATAGTTACTCAATTCCTCTTACCAAAAAGAAATATCTTTAAAATTATTGTGAATGAAAATAGTTTTTAATTAACTATTAGTAAAATAATTTAGACCAATCACACACAAGATTTTAAACCACCACGCATGTACAGCGACGTGTTCGAACAGAATGGAATGTCGATACTGGCTTGTCTTATAGACTTATCAGGACTCCTACTAAATGAATCATGCACACGAGATTAACAGTGTCTTCTATCACGAAAACTTAAGAATACTTGCCAGTCTTTTGAGATACCAAGGTTCCCGTCTCCTTTAAAGTTCTTTTCCATTTGATATCGGAGATGCGATATTCCATTCTGTTCGATCACGTCGCTGTATAGACGTGGCAGATTTAAATTCCGTTAACCAAAGTACGCACTGCATCTTTTACTGTGGCGTTCACATCTTTACTGATGAAAGTAGTGTAAACAGTTTATCATCTGTGATAGCCTGATAACTCGCGTACTTGCGGCAGATCGGACTAGACCCAAAAAATCTCGGAGAGTTTTCCAATCCATAGATGAACAGTTTGTTACATTCTGATGGGCAGTTCCGTAATAATAAGCCATTACTTTTGGATACTTTAAGCCCGAACGCCCTGTATTTCTATAGTTTAGTACTTCTGGTTTGAAAAAGCACCTAAATTAATAGCTTAGAAGCATTTTGTTTTTCTATGTTATTTGTCAGCCATTTATTCAATTTCTAACCTTTTCATTAATTTTGGAACTAAGAGATCTTTTTTTCTTTTGCATTTGTAGAGGGTTTTTTTATTTATCGTATTTTTAAATTTGTTTCTAACTTTATCTTTAAAATAATGACTCAAAAATTTGAATTTGTAATTACATTCTCAACCTAATGTGTTGCGAGTTAAGAATTTTTCGATTATATAGTCCAATTTTAATCGAACTTTATAACACATTTTTTTTACTTGCTTACCCGCTATTATAATTTAATAGTTGCAATAACTGGTTTCTTGTTCATCATTTTGTTAATTACACATATTTAAATAAGACGTTGAATAAGTTTTTCTAGTAATATTTCAAAGAGTAAAAACAAAAAACATGTGCAAAAGAAAATACAAAACGCTCGCAGGACTCAAATAGAAGTGAGTGAGTGATTTTGGGGTTTAATTGGCGCAAGAGCCGATTTCGGCTATACTGCGCCAAACATTTGTTTTAATATCTGTGGTCTAGACGGGAAGAGAGAAAGAAAGAATGAATTGAATGACAAGAAAGAGGGTCGAAAATAGAGACGGATCACTAGGGTACCCCGGGTTCGTGAAGCCCGTGTTTACCAAAGACAGTAAACCCCGTGGGAAAAGGAAAAGATCACTAGGGCACCTCGGGATTGTGACACCCGTACTCACCTAAAGAAGGTGAGCCCCCTGAGGGGGACTCAAATAAAAGAAAATACACAGAATTTTAAATTATAAATATTCTTAAGTATAGAAATTATGAGATAATTCATGAGGTTTGATATGATTACGGTATATATTCATGGTTACGATTATTAATTTCATCATATTATTTTTAAAAAAACAGGATATAATTCTGAATTGTTAAGAAACTAGGAAGGAGAATTCAAATCTCCAATGTTTAGTGTTTTATTTTCTATAGATTGTTTTCCATTCACTTTTTATTAGCTGCTTCATGCTGAAAGAATAACTTTACCTTGAAAAGATTTTATCTTGGTATAATTGCTATGTTCAGTGAGCCGTTGTTTCTATTTTATCCATAAAAGAGTTATTCAATAGTGTATACAAGGAATGATGTCTAAAACAAAAGAACAGGAAGTTACAGGAGTCTTGGTTTTTGAAAAGAGATACAACGAAAAAGAGATAAGATAATTTGCTGCACTCAAAGTTTGGGTCATTACTAGTCAAATTTCGCTTTCTTTCGCTTTGGAAAAACTTAAGTTATGTACAACAAAATTAAGTTTACTGATCATTTGATTTATCAGAGTAGATTGTTTGAAAGTGTCTAATGTTTAATGACCTAAAATTTCTGAATGCAAAATTATTAATCATTTATTTAGTTCATATGCACCCAAAGGTATTTTCTTAACAAAAGAAATAGCTTTAGTTAATTGCATTACCCTACAAAATGTAATTTTTTGCTGAGTTTGTATAGAATACTTAACTTAAGTAAAATTTATTGTACTAATTTTAACAAGTAATATAAAAAAAATTTTTTTTTTGAGTCGGTTCCTTCTTAAGTCAACAAAGAAAAATCTTATTTTAGTTACTTTTTATCAAATAATTACAATTAATATAAATATGTATATACATATGACAGAATCATAATAACAAATGGTAATTAATTTTTATTAATTATCATTAAAGTATAGTATTGCCATCCAAAACGCAATCGTGTATATAAAATTTCAGTTCAACAGAATGCTTCAAAACGGGAGGGAAAAAAAATATTTTAAAGAGTTTTGACCCAAGTCACTAAAAATGAAGCCAACGTGGCTGTATCTGTAATTCTTTAAATAATTAGTTTCAGTCAATTAATTTTAATCAATTACAATTAAATTATCGTATTTTCACCCAAAACAATCGTGTATAGAAGAATTCAAATGAAATGAGAGCATTAAAATGTGAGAAAAAACCTTTTCGTTTTGACACAAGTCGACAAAAATGATGTCAACGTGGCTGTATCTGTAATTCTTTGAATGATTAGTTTTTCTCAATTAATTTTTATTAATTATAATTAAGTTACCGTATTGTCAAAATTTCAGCTCAATCGAGCGCTTTGAAATAGATTTTAATAACGACTGAAAATTTGAACAAGATATATAAAGGGAGATAATGAACTATAATAGCAGGAATCGAAAAATAGTATTTATTTAATCTCTGACATAAAAATATTTTTTATGGTTGTGAAACATTCTTGCTTGAAATAATATTGGTAGAAAAAAGTAAATGTACATTAGTTGTATAATAAAACATATTAGATTGAAGCCCAGTGGAGTTGAGTGGTAGTGCATCGAGCTTCCACACCACAGGTCCGAGGTTCAAACCTCGGGTTGGGCAAGGTCGACTCAGACTTTCATTCCTACAGTGGGTCGATAAATGAGTACCAAGCTTGCTTGGGAACATAACACTGGGGGTTTCATCTCAGACTGATCACTTGACCTGAACATCTGCTCATGCACCTCAGGGCCCAATATCACGTATACTGATATCGACACAGTAGGCCTGGACCCCCATGGGCTGTTGCTCCACTGAGTTAAGTTAAGCTTAGATCGGATTAACACATTGTTCTAGTGCTGAAATGAAGTATTTAGTTTACTTTTCAGTTCTTACATGCATCTTTGCATACACACCCCCCTGAAGATCCGCAGTGTAGATTGGTTTGTACACATTAAATCTGTCGAGGCTCAAACTCCACCCGTTGGCGTGGTGTGTTAGTTTGGAGATGGGTGCCAGCTCAGGTAGCGTCTTCGTCACTTGATTGAGGTTCAAAATTAAGAGGTTCGTCACCCATAGCCCTCGTGTTGTTTAATAGTGTGACGTTAGTATAAACTCTCTCTCTCTCACACGCATATATATATGTGTGTGCATGCGTATGTCTGTGTGTGTATCAAAGTTTAAAAAGTGAAAGTATTATAGAAATTATAGTGACATTTTCCGTAATTTTAACTTGTTCCCCAGTTAAAAGTCAAATTTCCCATTTCTTATATTTATGTAGGAATTAATACTAAGATCTATTTTATATATGAATTAATACTAAGCTCTATTTTATATAGGAATTAATACTAAGCTCTATTTTATATAGGAATTAATACTAAGCTCTATTTTATATAGGAATTAATACAATAAGCTTTATTTTATATAGTAATTAATACTAAGCACTATTGTAGATATAACTCTTTATATTTTAAATTTGCTTATCTATATAAAAACATATACTGATATGTAAAGGGCAAGATATCTGTATAATGGGCAAAAATCACTATATATATTACAAAAAAATTACAAAAATTTCTGCAAACTCCGAATTTGTGTTGAGTACTCATATGTTTTATGTGAGTTTCATTTAAATGATTTTAAGCAGTTAAATTACGGAACCGTTCCCTTTTAAACCACAAGAAATTTGAGAGCAGAAATGAAGCTACAAAGTAGTTTCACACCTGAATTAAATAAACCAAAAAAAAAAAAAGAAGAAAAATTGAATTTAAAATAAGTAAAAGCTACATAGTAACCAAAATTTTAATATAAAATTGGGTGCTTAATTTGAGTCTCTAGAAGTTTATATTTATCTTATTTTTAATTAAAAATGAGAATCTTGAATTTTAAAATAACTTTTTTATCAGAAAATATTGCATTTTCGGTCAATATTACATGAAAGGGGAAAAATTATTTATCCAAATATATGTTGTTTCAATTTATTAAATCCTATTTAGTTTGCCAATAGCTAAAGAGCAATGTTGATGAGGAAAACTGCATTTTTAAGGATTTTTTTTTTAAATATACAAACAAACATTTTTAGAAAGTTTTTGATCTTAAAATTTAAAAAGGAAACGGAAATTCATCACTTTAATTCAGTAATATCACGGGATCATTTCCTGACATTCTTTTTCGACTTAGTTTCCTTGTGTTATATTAATAACATTAAATATTTTTTTTAGATGCAAATACATTGTACTAATGATCTAGTTTGTAAAAAAAAAATCTATGTCAATTTTTAAAAGTTTTATTCTTGTGTTGATTTGATTAAGATGATGATGTCCTTGGGATATGTACGATGTTTGTAATTTTCAATTTTGAGTGTTCGTTTCTTAATTCACTGGCATTTAAAAATTGTTTGAATTTTTCCCATTGTAAAATTTTTCTGGTTAAAAAAAACATTTGTGTATCGTCAGTGTACTTAGAATGACATATTAGCCTACCTTCTGACGTTTAATAATTTAAAATTCTTATTATTTGGTTTCTTATTAATTCAGTATGCATTTTTATGCTCCTCTAAGCTGGTTTACAGGATAAATTATTATTTTTCATTTTTACAATTAGTTTATTTTTAAAGACATTTTATTTAAAATACATTAAATACGTCGTCTATCTTTTCAGAATTCTGGACTGCGCATCCAAAGGGAGGTGAAGGTGAATGCTATCTTCAAAAACGGTGATGTAAAAATTGAATTGTGAAATCGAATTTTGTTTTCACCAAAGAAAATTATACAGATGCTGCGCATCAACTTCAATTAGGTTTCCAAATCATCATATGAGGTTGGACATGGAAGTTCGAAAAGGGAAGCATCAACTAAAATATTTTCTTCACTATTTGACACTTTTTTCAAATTTGTTCTCAAATATCATGAAAACCTGGTTTAAAAAGTAAAGGCCTATGATCATCAAATTACCAGTTCAGAAACTCATTTTCTCATAAAACCGGTGTGTGAAGTACTAACGCATGATTGCTGTTAATTGGGTTACCAATACCTTCATAATTAAGAAACTGGGGTCCTAAGATGACTTTAGCTATAGCACATAAGGCAACCTGTAACTTGGCTTCAAAATTATGTTTATTCCCAACAGCCCAATTTATGCTTTTAAGCAACTGTAATTAATACAAGGAAATTGGAGTCTCTAAAGCACACAGTAACATTTAGAAAGAAGTAATCTTCCGAAAATTGTTTCAAAAAAATATTGATTGATTTCTTAGGAGAATTTCAAAAACTTCTCTGTAATCTTGCATTAATGGCGCTCTGACAGAGAATGTTGACTAAAAACGAATAGTACATGATATTGCATGTGTCTTGTAAATGATGTTTGTGTGTTACATTTTTTGTAAAACTAGAACATTTTGTGCAACAAAAATACTTTTCTACTCCTCCAGATTACTCTATTAAAATGGTTTTTAATAGCATTTTTGTTAATACTTTCAGACATTTTCACACATCCAAAAACGTAAATATTTGTTTAACATGCTTTGCAGAAAGATTATTGATATTTTATATTTGGTTTAACTCACACATCCATTCCAGGACTCAAATTCCATTAAGGCCTAACAACTATAAGAGCACAATACAACCAGTATGGGACGGAGGAACGCTTCGCGTTCCAGTTTCCCAATGATGATCAGCGTCAATCAACTCACACATCCAATAAATGGGGGATTATATTAACGACAGACATTGTAATTCTAAGTTGCAGTCAGACAAGCTTGGATTTAACCTTCAATCGCCAAATTTTTTTTAATTAATCCAAATGTAAAGACTTCCAAGCTTAAAAATAAGGTTTTACGTTACAACTTATATTATTCTATGCTATAATCTAGTGAATCGGATACGAACTCTCAATTCGTTACTTTTACTCTTCACGACTTCCATTATAACCGGTATCCAGCGACTTAAATGAAAAAGCAAATTGCCTCAAATTTGGTATATGGACTTTACACGGCTCAAGGAAATATTGAAAAAGATAAAAAGTTCAAAAATCTCTACTGGTTCCTCTTACGCGGAATATCGACAAATGTAACAAAGGAAGTGACCTACACAGGTCTGAATTGCTCAGTAAACAATTTGGAAAATCGAGAAAGCATTAAATATTTTTCAGTTCTAGAAAAAAAAATTTGTCCCAGGACTCCACATGATTTCTGGATATTGCGACTTAAATAATCTGGTTTATCGTGAAGGTGGACTATTGACGAGCTCCATAATGCTCATGGACAAAACATCACATCTAATTGGTTACGATATGTTGTTGAACACATTAACCACCTCCTAGAAAATTTACTAGTGCACGATAGTGGTCACATTGAGCTTAGCCTTGAGCACGATTAGTAACTATTGCACTCAAGACATTGGCCATAATTCATACCTATTTCTGAAAATTAAAATGTTTTTCTACCCTTTCAATACCAAAAACAAGAAACCAAATAGAGACCCATAGAGACCAAAAACAAGTCAATAAATGTTCAAACAGCATTTGTATTCCTTGCGGATCATTTTTTAAAAATTAAATTTGCAGTGTTTCAGCACAAAGTATCACCTAACAGATATTTTGAATTCTTTTTGAAATTCCTTTCGCAAATATTGAGTCGATATACTAAATTTAGTGGTAATTTGTGTTCATTTGTTTTGGCAGAAAGATGCTGTTTATTTAAGTTTAGTTGTAATCACTCTGTATATCAATGCATAGAAACATATATATATATGGGAAAATATAAATTGATAACAAATTATAGTTTTCAGAATTTTAATGTGAGTTTAATTTAAGCAAATTTTAACTCAGGAAAATAAATTTAACTAAAAATATTAACATGCAGGGTAAATTCTTTACTTTTGTATTTGCTACTTCATTTTATATTATTAAGTGACATATCACATACGGCAGAGTTATAAAATTATGTCATATACGACTAAATAGACGGAAGGAAATAAAATCTGAAGAATCTGTAAATGTTTTTAGTGTTTTGATTGATCAAAAAACTCGACTTCCTATTTAAACATTAAAAATTTCCTTCTACCGCTTATTTTGAATTCGTGAACATAATGTTAACCCTAAGGAACTTCTCCTCAAACCTAAGCTAATGAATCAATTTGAATTCAAAGAGTTCACTAAAAAGAACAAAATAAATAAAGTAAAAACGAAGGTTTTCTTAGAATTTTTTTCTTCGGATATTTAAAAATATTTTAAAGTATTTCTGAAGGATCCGAAAACTCGAAAATGAATCATTAAAATATATGTAAAATATTTTCAGAAATAGGAGGAAAAATATAATTACAAAGGAACTTTCGTTATATTTTGTTTTTTCGGGCGTTTATGCTTTATGCATTCAAATCGATGCATTGGCTTAGGTTGGAGAAGGAAAGAATTATTTCAAGAAGGATTAACATATGATCACGGATTCAAAATAGCCTATCGTTGGGTGCTTTAATACATTGCTTTACTACATTCCAAAATCAAAGAGTCCTATTCAAATAATTTGATAACAACTGAAGAATATAAATGAAGCAATTGTACAAAATTACCTAGTTATGTATAAGAATAGTATTATTTTAAAAGACACCCAAGGATTATTTTTACTCTAGATTAATATGCCATTAAGAGCTCGCTTCATTTTTTCTACCCTTCGTTGAGTCTTAAAGCTAATAAAAGAATTTTAAAATTCTTGAAGTTACTTACAAAAATTATCTTTTATATAATTATAGTCTTTTATTTATCTTAACCTTATTTATAAAAGAAAGTAGTTTTATTATTAATAATTTATTAGACAGTGTAATGGGCCTATCCGTGTTTTTCCTAACAGTCCTCTTGGGGAATAACTTTCTTTAAATATGATATAATTGAAAACTTCCTCCCGAAGAAGAAGACGTGGTCTATGTAAATTATGTCATGTATTTAAGGTGCCATCTTCACAATTTTTTTTATTTTTAATATTTGATATTTGGTTTTAATTGTATTTTATAAAGGTTAATATTTAATAACAATAATTAAAGCACCCCACAGTTTGAGAAACACTGTGGTAGCCCCTCAGAAGACATTTAGCGGTTAAAATAATCCGTTTCTCTCTAAATCGAGTTCATGGCCATAAAATTCAACGAACAGTGGTAAATACGGGGAAAGGGATGTCCCCGAGGAAATGGTGGGTTATGAGGTAAAATGGAAATCATATTTGGATTCAGAAGGTCATTTTATTTACGAATTTGCGGAAAAGGTGTCGGGCCAGTTTTCATACACAGACGTGTTATTAGTGAATATTTCACACAGTGATTTGTAAATAAATTTAAAACATCAGAAAAATTTTATAAATTTTTTTCTTTATTAAAAATAATTATAAATTAAAAGTGATTTAAAAAAATGTTTAGGTTAAGACGGAGCACTGGCTTCTAAGATATCAGAAAACGATTATTGGAAGACAGTTTGAAAATATCACATATAAAAGTATTTATTTATATTACATGCTTATAATTTTTTCCATAAATATGAATGAAATTAAGTAAAAATAAATTATGTAGAAAATTGAAAGTATTTACAGTTAGTCATATTAGTTACAAATAACAACAGACAATGTTTCTAAGATATGCATTATGATAGCAAAAAATAATGGTTATCAAGGTATGGAACAATAAGAGAAAATAATAGAGATATAATTAATAAAGCCCATAAAAATTTGGTTGGGATCTTATTAGTTACAGCATATAAATTCTCCAATATTTCCATATTACTGTGTTCTTCATTACAAAAGATATTTTTAGTATACTTTATTCTCTTATCTTTAACCCCCTTAAGAGCAAAGAAAAGACAAGTACTTCAAATATATGTTATTATGACTGCCATATCAAAGAAAGAAATTAATCATTGTTCTTTCTAAAAATTAGTTTGAAGTTAATAAAAAAAAATAACAAATATATATTTTTATTCATTTCCTTCATCCCCTAATTCGTGATTTAAAAAAAAAATAAACAGTCTCAATCATTTTTAAAAGCTTTTATTTAACTTACAATGTATGTATGTATGTATGTATGTATGCATGTATGTATGTATGTAATTTGTTCGGGTGGAATCTTGCAACTCAATTTTGAAGCTGATATCTTCCTCCCATTGAGCTGAAATTTTGTATACACGTTTAGTTTGGATGACAATGCATGTTTTGACCATTTATATTCCGATATTGCAATTAATTAAAAAGATATTAATTAAAAACGTTAAACTAGTTTTGGACGCCAACTTGGATATATCTGCATTGTTGTAATAATTTTATTGTTACAACAATGACAAAAGTTGGCGTCGAAAATCGGTTTTCAGCCAAACTGGAATTTCATAACGTTGCGCTATTGACAATATTAATTAACTTTGTCTAAAAAATAATTACATTTCTACAACGTAAAAACAATCTAATTTCTACAACGTATGCAATTTTTTTACAAATTTCTATCTATTTCCTTGGATTTAAATTCAAAACAAAAAAGTAGAGCTATTTTTCAAGTAGATTGGTACATTGTATACCTTTCTAAACGCTGCCAAGTTAAACTGAGATGGAGTATTGAAGAAATTCTTTAAATAATTTATCTAACTTTAATCTATGAAACTCAGACAAAAAATAATTACAGAATCGGAAGGATCATTTTTTTAATGTATCTTACCCATCAAAAAGGAATCCGCTAGAAAAACAATAAGAGAAAAATATTATCTAGAAATGCAATATATTTTCGATTAAAAAAAATAATTTTACAATAAAATGAAGTAATTTTTTAAAGAAATTGTCTAATTTTAAGCCTACGAGTAATTTAAATATACCTCATTTTATCACCAGTAATCTAAACACACACTACGACATGTGTCCTTAAATTTAATTACAAATAGAATCTGTTAATTTTATTTGAATTTAATTATTGATTTTTTCAAAATCAAGTTTCTAAAGATGACCTGAGCAATTAAAAAAATGGATTCTTACGTAGAAGATATCCAATGTCCAGCAAAAAATTATCATTATTTGATAAAACTTTCTTTTTTGATTACAAAATGCGTTTTTAGTCTTAAGCATTTTATTGATTAATACATATATTTAAATGCCTTTTGAAGTTTTTAATAAACAATTAAAATTTTCTTCTAATATGTTAGAGAAATACATCCCTTATCTTCAAAATATTTCAAATAAATAATATATTCTTTAAGTTTTTCAAAAATGGTCAAAATTTTAATTAAACATTTAATAACTTTGTCATTTATGAAGATAATCTCACTAAACCTTTTTTTTCGTGTGTAGAACAATGTTAGCCAAAATCTGCATGAAGATTGAAAAAATTGCTTAAAAATTACGGATTTAAAAAAAATTGTGTTTTTAGTCTAATACCCCATTTTGCGAGAATTAATTCAGCTAAACCAGGGATGGCGAACCAGCGTTCAATGAGTTGAACAGGCTGAGAAACCTGTCCAGCGATAACTAAAAAGTAAAAAATAAATTAAATGTAAAAAAACTTTTTTAAGAACAAGCTTTTATTTAAACGCGCTACAAAGAATAAAATAAACTTTTCCTTTAAAACTTTTTTTACTATCAACTTATAACGTCATTACACAATTTATATGATATAAAAGCTTGTCGCGAGATTTACCTGTGTAGATAAACAAGTAAAATAAATAACTTGACCTGACTGATTTTGGTTTTTAAAAATTCAAACTAAGTAAATATGAGTACTTAAATATTGCGACAAGCTTTTATATCATATAAATTGTGTAATGACGTTATAAGTTGATAGTAAAAAAAGTTTTAAAGGAAAAGTTTATTTTATTCTTTTTAGCGCGTTTAAATAAAAGCTTGTTCTTAAAAAAGTTTTTTTACATTTAATTTTACTTCTCCATTTTTTATTTGTAAATTAGAAATGTATTATATCACCACATCTAAATTGTTTCATTCGTAAATCAGTAAAATTATCTGAATTTCAACTTTGACTAAAATCGTCTGATCGATATCACGCAAGGCAGAAGTATTTTGAACCACTCCCGTTCGAAAACATATTATCAATAATAAATTTATCATCAAAGAATATATATATATATATATATATATATATATATATATACATATCTATTGTGCTAAATAATAACCTATTAAAAATTTTGAGATTAGATAATTATGAATAAGAACTGAAGTGAATAAGAATTGACATGTAAAAGTATTTGTGTTTCAATGTATTATGCTGCTCTGAAATATCAAAAAAATGATCTGAATAATTTTTTATCGAGATAAAATCGAAAAATTCTAGATGAGTATCATTAAAGATTAATTGTTTTAAAATGATCTGTGAAAACTTTCTCTTTTTATTTGCTATAACTAATGAAGCATGACATGTTCATTCTACATAACTGCACGAATTCATTCGGTTTCATTATGAGTAACTGATATTTAAATAAATCGGCACAAATATTTTCAGAAGTCATAGAAAAATACTTTCAGAAGTAAAATTTACTTATTGTTGTATTATTTGAAGACAACGACCTCTTGTCTTTTCTTCTTCGTGTGTAACAATAGAGAATGAAAATATCACTTGTGGCAGAAGACGGAAAGTTTTGCTTCATTAAGTATTTAATTCCCAGTGAATTTATTTTAGAAGCTGACAACAAATATTTGTTCCTCTTTAAAGAAAAAAATAATATTTCCTTAATTGAAAATTTCAAACTTAAGTGATTTTTTCCAAATTCTTTAGAAGATATCTGTTCAGAGGAAATTAAAAGTTAACACAAAAATAAATACTGTTTTGAAGAAGCGTGGAATGCGAAGAACATCTTTAATGGTTTTTGAGGAAGAGCTAAAAGTTTCGAAAGGAGGAAAATTAATTTTTTTTTATAAAATGGAATTCGAAAAATAATTAACACAAATCATGAAAGCCAGATAAAAACTTTACAGTATTTGTAAAATAGATCATTCAACGGAAAAGTAATTTCAATTCTAAAGAATGAAGTTAAATTAAAAATTCATCTGCAAAGAAAAAAAAAATGCACGTTTTGCAAGATTTTTTGAAAAAAATTGAATCTGGCAACAGGTAGAACGTAAATTGTGCATGTTTAGAGAGAAAATTGAACAACTATTAATTATATATTACCTATAAGGTTATTGAACTAAAAATCACACGTTTATATTGTATCAATCTGGTATATATCATATTTAATACCTATTATGCATATTTAACCTTAAAAATTAATTCTCAGAAGACTTAGAATGGAAGTTTATATGAAGGTGAATTTTTCAATGATACCAGTATTAAACCATTTTAATAAATTTTCATATAAAGAAATAGCTTTGTATATCTTTTTGAGGAAAAAATTGTGAATTTAGTATACCTAATTTTTGTATTCATCTGAAAAAACGAGATACGAGTTCAATAGTTTTTATATTCCAGTGAACTTGCATGATTTTGTATTTTTCTTAAATAATTCTTTCTACTTCATATTAAAATATTTTGCATAATATTTAATTTGAGGAAAATCTGAGTCTTTGTTTAATGTTAAATAATTTCTTGGGAGAGAAAGTTCGATTTCAAAACTGTTGAGGACCTCTTGAAGAAAGGCTGAACAATTTATCAAGAAGGGTTTTTTATCTTTAATATAATTTTTTTTAACTGTAATAAGATTTTGTAGTGATTTTGTTGAGCTATTTTTTTTCTCAAAAGAGTTGAATCAAGCCAAACTATTTTTATATTACTTTGGGTTAATATTAATTACTTTTACAAAGGTATTTCAATTTTTATAACTCTCATAACAAATAATTAGGATTATTATTTTGATATCGAATTTTGTTGAACGATATATTTATATCAATGATGGAATATTTTTAAAAAATACTTATCGCTTAGGCTACAAAATTATTTTCTCTTTTCTTATATTACATTTTATTCATTTCTCTCACTCTCACGGCACATTTCAATTAATATAATTAATTATTTAATATGCAAGCTAATTACTGTAATTGCAGAAAACGCATGAATACTTAATTAGTGACGTCAATGTTTTTCAATATTTGAAGTTCGGAAATTTATGTGTCATTAATTTAATTTATTCTTTTTTATTAAGTTTGTTCTATTTCCTTGAATTTTTTTCTTTATTTTTTGAAAATTGGTTGGATCAGTAGCGTATTAGTAGATTTTTAGAAGGGGGGGGGGGAAGGGTCCATGGTCGAAAATCCACTATTTTTGTATTATGCTCTAATACGCCGCACAACATATTCTTTTGATTTTTTTCCCGATCTTCGGGAACAAAAAATAGTAAAAAATTAATTATTAAGTGAATAATTAGCATTAATTAATGAAATTAATTACTAATAACAAATACCAAATTAAATTTTGCGTACTATATGCATAGGATTATAATCAATTGAAAAAAATCAAGGGCTTTCGGGGGAGGAGGGGTCTGAACCTGAGGATCCCCCCCCCTTGTGTGCGTCACTGGGTCGGATGTGTTAATGTGTAGTTGATGGGATACATAGTAATATTTGTTCCTTTCTTTTGAGAATGATTTTTTAAAAAAAATAATTGTCTTAAAATAATAAAATATAATCAATGCCAACTGTTACTTCTTTTTAAGAGAAAGTATTTGATTCTTGTTTATATGGATTTTTACTTAAACAGTTTCGAGGTATTTCACTGAATGAAATTAGTAGAATTTAATTAATACACTTTCACAACAATTTTCTCATTACAAACTGATGTACTAGGAGAGTTTCAGCTAAAAATATAAGTAACATTAGATTTCAAAATTTAAATATGGGAGGAACATAAAATTGTAACAATTAAAGTAAAAAATTTCTTAAAATATCATTTGTTAAAATGCTAATAAGAATGGAAAGTGTTTTCTAATTATCAATGCATAATCATAAATTAAATATTTGGAATAATACTTTTCAAAGATTTTTCTATATTCGAGACCAGCTTTTTCATATAAACTTTAATCATTGGAAAAAAATAAAAGCATTTCAAATTTACTAAAGAAATGGAAGGTATAGCATTAAGTGTACTAAATTATGGGAAATATTTTTCTCATTAAAAATTACAAATTAAGTTTAAATTAGCTCCCAATTTATACTTTTAGATAACAAAATTGGTGGTAAAACGAAATAATTCCTAAAAACTAAATTTTTATATATAGGCAATAGTTTCATTCTCTGATATATCAGTAATTTCGTACTTTCTTTTGTAAAATAAATCGAATAAAATAAATGAAATAAAATTATTGAAATGGTTTTGTGGAATTTATTGCTGTAAAAGCTTATAAAAATACGATAGATTAGATTATTAAAAACTTTGATGAAAATTATTAAGTTTCTGTGTATGTAAGATAAAAAGTTCTTCAAAGATTTGTTTTTATTAAATTTTAAGACCGCCAAAACAAAAAAATTTCTCCGTAAAGCGTACTTACAAATCTATTTTACTAATTAATGTTATCAATAAAATTTCTTGCTATTTTCAAAAAATTTTCTTAAATCTAGTTAAAAATCAGCTTTATTTATGTTTTTTTAATAAATGTATTTATAATTATTTTAATATATTTAAATATATTTTGTAAGGGAAACGAAATGTGTGTTTCGGCAGTTAAATTGTTTCATTATTTAAATTTAGATTATTACAAGCACTGGAAACGGAAGTTGTAAGACATGCACGAAATGATATAAGGTATGTTAATTTAACTCCCAAATATAACAGGAAAATTAATTTATTTGCACGTAATCTTAGACAGGAAGCATTTTCGTATTAATAACTACATAATTCGAAGATTCAAATATAATACTTTCTCATTCGATTTTGGTGATGAAAAGGATTTTCTTATCAAATAAGCAATTGAAACATCCACTTCCTCTTAACACTTAACCCTCACGCGAATCTCGATTCGCATGCGTTGGCACAACAGTGTTATGTTAAACCCGATTCATTACGATTTTGAGAAATAACTCACAGTAAGGTAAGTCTTTGCATAAAAGCAGGCAAAGAGGAGCAATTGAGAAAGCTCTTGACCGATTTAAATTGGTTCCCTTTTCTCTAAAATAAATAGATTATAGCTATTCAGTGAATAATTTAAAGGAAGTTGTTTTGATAAATATCAGGAAATCTTTTTTTTTTTTTGTGTTATATAAAAACTGGAGGAATTGAATACAAGTGTAACGTAGGGTAGCAAGATATTATCTAATAAGTGACAATATCATTTTTATAATTTAACTGATTAATCGTGTTGTATTACGTTATGAGTTAGTTCACAGGTCGGTAAACCGAGTCTCTTTGCATTTCTGGTGAGGCTATTAAGATATCCGACTACTTGCAACAACTTTTTTTTTTAAAAAAAATGGACATATGGGGATTTTTTGTGGTTTTTAGATTTTTTTTAGTACATTTTAAGAAAATCATGCTAAAATTAAGAAGAGAAAAAGAAATTATTATTATTAAAATGGGTAAAAATCTACAAAAAATAATATAAATAGAGCTCATTTTGTACCAAAGTTTATGAACAAATTTTCAATTGTTCAATTCTGATGTGATGCTATGTTATTTATTTTTGAAATGACCTTCAGGATAAGAGATAGTTTAGTTTTTACAAAAACTAGAGCACTTTATCTTAGTTATTATATGAAATTTCTTAAGGTATCCGAACACGTTCAGAGTACTTTTTAACAAAATAACATACTAAAACATTATAAAAGATCTTTTAGGACTCAATACCAATAAATATTACTATTTAACTGTCAAAATTTAAAATAAATTACCTGAATTTTACAAAAATCACAATTATAAGTGAAATTTTAGCAATATTTTTGAAAAACTTCAAAGCAGTTAGAGAAAACAGTAATAAACATATATTAGTAAAAGTATTACTAAAACAAATTAGATACATTTATCTAGAAAATGTACTAAAATTTTAATTTTTTATTAAAATTTGAAAATTTTAGAGCTGATTGAGTAAACATTATAAGAAATGTTACTTTTTTTATGAGACGATTATTTAAATAACAAGCCATAATTCAAAAAGTATTCATACAATAAGAAATATTTTAGTACATTCTCTAGAAAATAACGTAAATATCAGGTTCAAAAAGTTTTGTAGAAATACATTCGTAATATTTTGAGTTATCAGACTCGCCATCATAGATTTTGAGCAATTTAAATACCCACTTCTGGTAGATCAAAAACCCACTACCGGTTTTTCTAAATTTATAAAATGGATTGTAACTTGACCTCTAGGTAGTGTAGAAACAAAACAAAGTATGTTTCGTAAAGTCGAAAGATTTCTCTATTCAATAAAATAAAAAACAAAAATATCTGTCTTGACTGAATTTGGTCATTTTCAACGTGTTCGGATACCTTAAAATAACAGTGATTACATTTACATAAGGGACAGTAAATTTTGTAATAAAACAGTGATAGATAAATCTGAAGGTTAAAACACTTCTATTATTATACAGAACATACACAAAAAATTTCATTTAATTATTTTAAAAACTTTTTTATCAATCACTGGCCCCATTTGAGCATTTTCAAAAAAAAAAAAAACACATTTCGAGTAAAACGCGTTTTAAAGTATGACATATCTTGCTTAAAGTAATGGCATCTGCTTTTACTAAAACACTTGTAGTTTTTGTTCTAGTAAACTCGAAATAATAAATTTGATATTTTTATAAAATTAATAAGATGGCTTATGAACTAAAATCATAAAAACAAATTGCTAGTTTAAAAAAATTATTAATTGGATTAGCAATCTCCATCGCAAGTGCTCTGGATGCCCCCCCCCTTTTTTGCACACATATATGTACAAATAACTCTTTGATACCTTAGTTATCTTTTTCAATTACAAAGTGACTCTTCTCCCTTGAAAATTTGCTGACCACTGATTTAATGCCTATATTTTATTCTGAAGATAACATTGCAATAATGTAATATAGTGATATCTTCTTTTATTCCAACATTTTGTTTTTAAACGTATAAATCAGGGGTGGTCAACCAGCGGCACGTGTGCCACATTGTGGCACGGCGGACTTGTAATAGTGGCGCGCGAAGACTTAGTAAAAAATTTGAAACAATTTGTAAAAATAGAAATAAATAGCAATTTTTTTCTAATTTAATTGAAATGCAATTGTCTTAGACGGAAATAAATTATAGTTTAAAAAAAAAAAAACTAAAAAACACGCTTTTATAGTGAATCGAATTAAAAGTAAAAAAATAATTCTTAATAAAGAATAAAATGATTAGCGAGAAAATTAATGCCATTGGGGTAAGAGCGGGCGGTGCTTTGTACTACATTTTTACACTAACTCAGCATTTCGGAATAGAAGTAAGAAATTATAACAATTGATATAGATCACCCCACACGCTTTTATCCCAATGACATTAATTTTCTCACTAATCATTTTATTCTTATATTAAGAATTTTTTTTTTTTTACTTTTTAGTTCGATTCACAAAAAAGCGTGTTTTTTAGTTTTTTTAAACTATAATTTATTTTTCAATTTTTAGTTCGATCTACAATAAAAGCGTATTTTTTAGTTTTTTAAACTATCATTTATTCATTGTTGAATTTATCCTTGAGTTTGATATTTGAAGCTGGAATTACGTGGCTGCTGGAATTAGTCTTGCTCTTTAATGGATATCAATTAACGGGTCTGAAGTGTATTTATTCTCTCCGTTTACCGGGCCTCGGATGAGTCCCGTATTGTTATATTAGATTCCGTCTCTATAGAACAAGTCAAACAAATAAAAGCGTGTTAAGAAGAAAAAGTTCAAATTTAAAAACAAAATTTAATGTACCATGTTTTTATAACGGACTAAAAAGTATAAAATTTCTCCTTTTCGTTTTTTTTTCTTTTTTCACATTTACATGCATTGTCATCCACTTCTGAGCAATGGTCCGAATTTCAAGTCTCTAGCTCATTGGAAAGTCACACAGTTTAAAATGAATTACAAAATTCCCCCCGGACAGACATTAAAGAAAGCGAATTAATAAAAACATGGTAATATTAAGTGTCAATCGTTTTTTCGCCTTTTAAACGTATTGCTATAATGTTAATTCGTATCATCACTTCTAAACGTATTGCGTTATAAAAATAAATATTTAGCAGTTAGAACATAATTTTTTTCTCACATGCACGGGCCTTTTTTTTATTTTCATTTTCAGAAAAATGTTTATATTATGGTAAGAAATTGATAACATACACCCACCCTCCACTTTCTCAGATACAGAACACTTTTTGTTTTGTTTATTTCTATTAACCGCAAGTGTATTTTATTCTTGAATATAATTAGCTTTAAATTCAAAACACTCGCTTTAGGGTTACACCTTATTCTTTTAGTCTCTAAATCTGGAAATGGAGTATGAAATTTGTGGCCAAATCTGAAAATGGTATATGGAATTAGTCGCCAAATTTGAAAGTGGTATATGTAATAAGTCGCCAAATCTGGCAGTGGTATATGGAATTATCACCAAAATCTGATTATCCTTATTCTTGACGACCCTAAAAAGGACAATGGAACAAAATTATAAAATTGTTGTATTGTCATCGGTCCTTGACATGTGTGCAAAATTTTGAATTAATCTGACCTTTTAAAGTGGGTAAAAATCGAGTTCCAAGATTCCGTTACATGCAAGTGAAACTTATAAAAGCGTGTTAAAAATATTTAGCTGTTACAACATAAATTATTTTTTTCAACATGCACGAGTCTTTTTTTTTTATTTCCATTTTCAGAAAAACTGGACAGTTGTTTAGATTATGGTAAGAAATTGTTATCACATACACACCCGTTTATCACAAAAAGAGAGCGAACACTTTTTTGTTTGTTTTGTTTCTGCTAACCGCAAGTGTATTCGTTTTTGGGGTTGCACCTTAATCTTTTAGTCGCAAAATCTGGAAATGATATATGGGATTTGTCGCCTCATCTGAAAATGGTATATGGAATAAGTCGCCAAATCTGAAAATGATATGTGTAAAAAGTCACCGAATCTGGAAGAGGTATATGGAATTGGCGCCAAATCTGGATATCGTTATTCCTGATGTCCTGATAAGGACAATGGAACAAAATTAGGAAATTATTGTATTGTCATCGGTCTTTGACAAGTTTGCAAAATTTTGAATTAATCTGACCTTTTAAAGTGGGTAAAAATCGAGTTCCAAGATTCCGTTACATGCAAGTGAAACTTATGAAAGCGTGTTAAAGAAGCCTACAAATTTGGGTTAACATTTGTTTATGAATAAATGTTTTCTATTATGAACATAAATAAAAAAAAATATCGCTCAAAACTAGCTGATATACACCTAAAACAACCTAATTTTGTCAGCATTTTCAAGAACTAATCCTAATATAGACGACTTCGTAGAAAAAACTGCAAATTCAAAAGCCACATTAAGTACTGATTGTTTAATAATAATTTTGATTTAAGTATTTCAAGTTTATCATTTCTATTTTATAACTAACTTTACTTGAACCTGTAAAGAGTTTATTAACAATAAAACCTAAGTTGGATGTTTTGTTTTATTTGTTATATTATTCTTAAGTTTCTGCTAAGATTTGCATTAAAAATGTACTATTTAAATAAAAATGCCATAATAAGCGTATAGGTAACAGTTTTTTCATCATTTAAATTTTTTTGTTGAAAGTGGCATGCATAATTATTTTTTATCAGAAAGTGGCACTCTTCCTCAAAAGGTTGGTCACCCCTGGTATAAATTGACGATGAAGCTAACATTTTCAAATTTTTATATATCATTAAACTAAAACACTTGTTTGCTAGCTTCAAGGAACAATCAAATATAATTTTGAAGATAGTGTTTACATTTTATACATAGATATTCTCATACTGGTAGCAAAATATATATATTTTATGTAGCCAGTAAATAATCTATGCAAAATAACTCGATTTTTGGAAATATTCTTTTATAAATAAATATTCAAAAAGGATTATCCAGCAGAAACAATGTTTCCTTCATACTTTTTATTATTCACAGATAAATCATGTAGGTCATGAATAATCCTAGAGGGAGATATTTGTCATTTTAAACTTCGGTACATAAGTATTGTTTTTCGCAGTTAAAATTACAATATATATTCAATAAATGGAATTTCGTGAAAAAAAGAATGTAATGTTTTTTACTGTAAGGACACATTTCACATGGGGTGAAATAATTATCTTTAGCTACAAACAGTTTTTAGTCACTTTCAAAAGATCTTTATATTTGATAAAAGATGTATGGTAAAAATGTATCACGAAAGTATTTTCACACACATTCAAAATAATTAAAGCCTTAAGCCCTTATACGAGGCCTTAAAATCTCACTAATTTTGCAATAAAAATCACTTAAATTTTAGAAAATGTTTCAGCTCTTTTAATATATATATCATAATATGTGACTTTTTGCATTACTAATGGTTATTATTTTTTTCTATACTCAAGTTAAATTGAAAAAAAAAATTAATATTAATATAATTAATAAAATATTTTGATAAAAACATAAACACCTTAGATATTTATTTTATTCATATCAGTTTACGATCCACCCAAGAAGTTTACGATTACAATTTCACCATGTCATTCAAGTATTAACATTAAATTACTAACCAACAATAAAATAAATTTTAAAACTGAATTACATTAGTCGTATAAATACAAAATGACAAATTCATAAAAGATATGATGAAAGTTAGAAAACTAAATCTTGATTGAGAATGAATACTTGTCTGTCTAAGTTACTTTTAAGAAAGAAAGATCTCTCAAAAAACAATTTCATAACTAGGAAGTAATTACAGTTCTTAGGATGATAATTAATGCAATGCCTGAGCATTAAAAGCAAGAAAAGAATCATTACTAATCCCAGTTCCTTTTACGACTCGGTAATAAACGAATGATGTTGAACAATATTGTATATGCCTCCTCACCAGCTCAATTGTGCATACATTTCGTGAATAGCATGTCTACATTTAAGGGCAACGCCTTATTTTTACCCCACCTTGACTTTTTAAATGGGCTAGTAAATGAGTAGTTTCAGCTACCAACACATAATAAGCATGCTTATTGAATGACCCATAAGAAAGCTAAACAATGTTATATGGGCAGTGTGTTGAAAATGCTATACATTTGAATAATCCTGCTCTTTTGACACCTCTTTATGTGTAAAGTCAAAGGTATTGCGGGCATTAAGGCGATCCCCACAGGAAGCAATATGATTTCCTTTTTAGGGTTATGTTATAAATCTTGTAATAATATTCTAGGGCTGTCTTTTTCAATGTAATTACAGAATATAACTAAATTAAAATACTTTCTCATATTAAAAAATGCTTGAATATTAATACTGTATTCCGCCTTCAGTATCATATGAGCTGCAAAATATTTTAAAATCATTTCTATTGAATACACAAATATTTTTACATAAAGTAAGTTTAATATTCCTTCTCTTATCGTCCTACGATAAAATCAATTTTTTTAGCTTTATATGAAAAAGTGAAAAATGAAGTATTTATTGAATATTTCTGCATTTAATGACATGTTGTAATTAAGCGCAAGTACGAATTGTAAGCAACATTTTTTATAAATACGGAAATTATTTACATTCTTTTTAAAATAAACAATATCTATGGGTCATCTGGTAAAAAACAGCAAGGAATAGTTATAAATTTGAAATTCATTCTGGAATAACAGCTTCGGAATTTAATTTTGTTAACAAGTTAACTTTTGTTAACAATATATATATATATATATATATATATATATATATATATATATATATGTGTGTGTGTGTGTGTATGTGTGACCTCTTTAGCTACAAAGTAGGCGTTTGGTTTTGAAATATTTGATATTCATATGGGAAAATGACGACAACCTTATGGTGATATAAATGATTTATTAAACAATGAAGGATGAAATATTTAAAGCTATAATAAATATCAAAGGAGAATGTCTTTCTCCTACGTCTAGTGTTTAGTCTCCAGGCGTCCGTCTAAGGGATTTTCCGTTCAGTACCTTGTCGGGCACTATTGACGAGGTGTGAGGCCAGTATGGATTACTCCACTCGACGTAACAAGGAGAGGGGGGTGCGACAGTGCATATCTTCAACCCTACATTCAATACATTTCATATTGCATCAAGTGAGATCTTCAAAGTTTAGTTAGATTTTATGAGAAGCAATCACCCTCATTTGATGGAATCGAGCTTTGAGCTAACAAAAAAGAAATAATTCAAAATACTAGCATGGATTTTTTCCCAACGATATAAACTTTTTCTCAAAAGTACCACTCATTAAAAACCAAACTTAATTTACTTGAATCATTCACAATCAAGTACCCTCACAAAATGGCCTTTTATAATATGTCTCTTGTGTCTTTAATTCTGGAAATTCAAGGTATTAGTGACATTATTTGGAACCCCATGAAGCTCAATCTAACAAAAGAAATGGCATCAGACGATAGTGTAGCGGTATCTGTATTAGCCAGTAACAGCGGCCGGACAGAGGTGATCACTTTTGTCTCGTGGTATGTTACGTGCTTAAGTATCCATAGAGACTGAGTTCTACCCCTCATATATTTAACCCTTTCCTTCTTTTAATCCTTTCAAATATGAGTGCTTCTTCAATGTGTGTATACGTGTCTGAAAATTTATACATTCAGTAAATCATTATATAACGTTCATAAGAATTAATTTACAGAAACTTAAAACAAAAACCTCACCCGTGTAGTAAAGAATTTCGATGTCTTGAACTATAAATATATCTTTTTATATTTTAAAACCATGTTAGGTAATTTATACTTTAATAAGTGTCGGTTTGGTGGCTTAGAGGTAACATTGCGGGTTTGATCCTGGCTGGAGTCGATAGATTTTCCGTATGCGAAAATCGTAGGCACGTATGTTATATGATTATGTAGCATGTAAATGATCTCTTGAGTATCAGTTTGGCTCTGGTACCCTCGGGAAAATTAAATCACACCAATATTTAGCCTCTGACTAGAATTTGAATTAAATTAATGCAAGCATCCAAATTTGGTAGCGAGAGTCGCCACTAGATGGTGCCACTAATGAAATGGCTCTCACATTTGGGGACTTACTGTGTCTGCAAAGGCTTTGCTGCTAATATGCATCCCATTAGGTAAGAAAATTATAAGGTTGTGCTGCTCTAAATTATATATAAAGGAAACTATATATATATAATATAAGATAGCTTTCTGGAAATTCATTAAACCAGCTAACAAGAAACAGTACACTATTTTATAAAACTATTAATAATGCACGATTTACTGTAGAACTTTTTCAATTTCTCTAGTGTTAAACTCAGTGATGCGACTTCACTAGGAAAGACCATCAATGTAGTTTAAATTTCTGCAAGGACTATTGGTATGAACTTCGTAATTTCGAGTATCGATCAAGTAATGAGAATGGCGTTCAGTACCTCCCTCTTTATTACCGCTTCAAATCACGGGAGAACTTTGATATTCAGTTATATTTAATATAAACAGTCCTTCCTTATTTTGTATGGCGAGTCTTTGGTGGAATGAAATCTTTAACCAACGACTCGACTCATATAGCATGATAGAGATACGTAGATTTCACGCAATATTAACTACTACTTTGCCTCGATTGTAATTAATGCAAGCCTACGTAGTAAGGTGGATTGCGGTTACATAGAGGAAAAAAATATTATAAATCGGAACCTACCTATGTGGAAAATATGTTCTATGGTATGGAGATTATAGGAGAAGAATAATTTTGAAACATGATTTTAATATTTAATGTTGGCACAATTTTCGAAAAAATGTTTTAAGACTAAAATTTAGTTAGATTATTTTAGACTCAAAATAAAATTATTTTTTTAAGAAAAAATGATGATTATAGACAAGTGAGTACTGATTTGCGAATAGTACAAAATGTACATTGCAACATTTCATATCCACAGCTGTCTCTTCTCGCGGCCGCGGTGGCCGAGTGGTCTAGGCACCGGATCATGGCTAGCATGTCATGGGTTCGATCCTAGTACCACCGAAGATCCGCCGTGTAGGGGAACGATGCACGTTAAATCTGTCGAGAGCTCAAACATCCTCCCGTTGGTGTGGTAGTTAGGAGAGGGGGTGCCAGCTCAGGCGTCGCCCGCGTCACTTGACCATGGTTCAAAATTACGCGGACCGTCGCCAAAAGCCCTCGTGTAGCTAATCTCAGTGCGACGTTAATATTCTCTTCTCTCAACGTCTAATCTGTCAGACCCAGGCTTTTTTACGTCTTGCACTGTTATTTCGACTGTAGGGTTTTTTTAAAAGAATATTTAATACTGAAAAAGTGGTTAAATGTAACTGATGTTTTCTTCTTTTAAAATTTAGCAGGTGTCCTCTCATTGCAGTAAATAAAAAGTACTAAGATATATGTTTTTCATTAATAAAAATTAATTTGATTTTTTACTATTAAAAATCTCAAATACCTTAACCTCATTTCATTTAGTGTGGCAGTGTTCAATATTAAAATCAATCTCTGCTTATCTATTTTTCACTTCATCTATATACCAGCGAACATCTTTTCGGCTTAGATAAGTTTTGAAATTATGAAAAAAAAAAAAAAACGTTTCCGATCCCCTCCCTACAATGTATCCATTTAAGAGCTGTATTATCATTCAATGCTTGTAATATCCGAATGAATTCCTCTGCTAAGTTATAATTATCAGTTAGATAACCAATATATAAAATACATTCGAGAGACAAATAAAAAATTAAGAAGCATATATTGAGGGACAAAATCAATATTTCTTGACAAAATCATTCGGCTTACATGTTAACGTCTTACCATCTTTGACATTAAATATTCTATTTTAATAGTTTGCTGTTCTTTCTTTAAAATTAAACATTAATATTTTGGCTCCTTGTATAGGCTCCTTAGTTCAACAGTCAAATATACGAAATATAGGTCTGAAAAGTTATTTTGCAGTTCTGTCGCGGCAAGTTTCAGACACCTAAATTATGTCATTCACATCAAAATCATTTGTCCCAGAAATAGGTTTTACACAATTGAGTTTATTTATTGTTACACCCTTTTCTCTCTTTTTTTTAAAAAAAAAATGTGTCATTAACAATAAGTGAAAATATATGCAAGAATGCTAATTATCGGCACAAGTCGCAAAACGTGAAAGTTTGCTTCTCTTTGAAAGATGTACAAGGCGGAATTTTATAAAAATTTATACATTCAAATACAATTTAAAAGGCTTGTGTATTATCCCGTAGAATATGGAAAACCACAAACTTGCGCCAAAGGTTTTATCGGTCATTGATCTTTGAAGCATTTAAAAATAACAATAAACAAATAATTTTGTTTAAGTGGTTTTTATGGATATTATCGACGGCATAATACACAAATATACAAATCAAAGAATCGATGTCGTGAGTAGCTTTTGAGGAATATAAATAAATTTCGTACTTTATTTATATTCTGAGATTTCTTGGAACTTTTATACGGCAAGAAAAAAAATAATAGTAGATGCAAAATTTTCTTTTTCTAAGTGGAAAAATTTTTGTTAGAAAGTATGATACTTAAGAAATGATAAACAAATAATATAAAAAAAAATTCTAAGTCAATTCCTAATTATGTCGACAAAGAAAAATTTTATTCTAGTTACTTTTTATCAAATAATTACAATTAATATAAATATGTATATACATATGACAGAATCACAATATTAAGTGGCAATTAATTTTTATTAATTATCATTAAAGTATCATAATATCATCCAAAACATAATCTTGTATATAAAATTTCAATTCAACTGAATACTTTAAAACGTGAAGAAAAAAAATATTTTAAAGTTGTGGCCCAAGTTGCTAAAAATGAACCCAACGTGACTGTATCTGTAGTTCTTTAAATAATTCATTTCAATGAATTAATTTTAATTAATTATAATTAAATTATCATATTGTCATCCAAAACAATCGTGTATAAAAAAATTTCAGCTCAAATGAGAGCTTTAAAATGTGAAAAAATAAACCTTTTAAAGTATTGACACAAGTCGCCAAAAATGATGCCAACATGGCTGCATTTGTAATTCTCTGAATAATCAGTTTTAATCAATTGATTTTTATTAACTATAATTAAATTACCGTATTGTCATCTAAAATAATCATGTATATAAAATTTCAGCTCAAATGAGCTCTTTAAAATGTATTCTATTAACGATTGAAAATTTGAACAAGATATATATAGGGAGATTGTGAACTAATAGTAGGAATTGAAAAAAGAAATGCGTCTAAACATGGATGGATACAATATGGATAAAATATGGAATGGAAAATGTGGAAGTGTTTTAGATTAATATTTAATGTTGCTTCGAAGTAATGCGTAGTAAATATTAAATTTTAATAGGTATTAAAAGAAAAATGCCCTTATATCCGAGAACGTTTGAATAAATGCGATCGACAATTATTTATTTGATATGAAATTTTAAAAATTCAGTGTTCTAGAGTTCTCCTTTTTTTTCCTCTTTATCTCTTAGGTCAGTGAGATGGACTAATAGTTACGAAGTAGGCAAATAAATAATAAATAAAGGAAAAATAATCTTTAAAAACTAGTGGGATTTCTTTTTGAATATTTTAAAATCTACTGCAAATCGTACAGAATCTCTAGATGATCCGCATCTAGTACGCAAGTTATAGTTCCCCTATCATTATTCTAGATCATTTCAACTTGAATTCGCTATAATTCATCAAGCCTTAGAATAAGTTATATTCGTTTTCCTATTTAGATAGCTATACGATTTTAGATTGCTTTTCTCAACACATTTTCAAATTTTCTCTAACTGGTTGAATTGATTGCATTAATTAATTAATCCATTATTTATGTTAATAGAATTTATAAGTTTTGAATAAAAATAATGTTAAATGAAACACAAAGCATTATGGATTTTAAGACAAAAACATGATTTGATTCAGTTTTTATACGGATTGAATCATGTGACTTTAAGTTTTGTAATTAATTTTATTTGAAATAGAAGCTTTTAAAAAAACTACAAATATCTTTAAGTAAAAACTACATATAAGGTATCCCTTTTAGACTCCACATCAAATATTTCTTTTAAGGCACGATAAAATATACTCAAAGGTACCGTAGTTATAGAGTTAAATAACCCAACTCTTTTTTTTCCAATTCCTACTATTAGCTCACTCTCTCCCTATATATATATCTTGTTCAAATTTTCAATCTTCAATAAAATACTTTCTATTCATCCTTTCAAAGTAGGAATAGACTTTAAATTTTTTATATCACTTGTTAATAGGAAGTATTGGTTAATATTTTTAGTTTTAATTGCTTTTACATTCACGTAGTAGGCATTTAATTTCATAAAATAATTAAAGGTTTATACAGATTTATTTAATAGCAAGTTCTAAATTACATTATGGCGATCACAAAAATTCTCCGGAATTTATTTAACAGTTGTTTTTATAGAAGAAAGATTAAATAATTCTCGCTCACCACAAATATCACACAGGGCCTATAGAAATAAGTAAAACAAGCAAAATAAGATAAATAAAACAATGGAAAAAATAACTAAACAAAAGTTACGAAACAAATGAAGTAGCAAAGACAAATTAGTTACAACCACAAAAAATTACAAAATTAAACAATTAAGTAATAAAACAAAAACAAAGAAGTTATAAAATTAAAGCAATGAAAAAAAATTGCAAAATCAAATCAATGAAGTTACAAAATAATGTGAATGAAGTTTTACTTAAGAAAGCTGAAAAATATTAGGAGGCCAATTGATTTTAAGAGCATATAGTTTAACCTTCATAAGCATTTTCTTTCTTACTTAAATTTTGAACAAGAAAGGATAAGATGTTCAACGCTTTGCTCACCACCAACATTGCAGTCACAAAATTTGGAAGTTCACATGTTATTTAATAGTTTGATAATAATTTCTTCTTTAGTTTGCTTCGGCACTTGCAGCTGTCGATACCTGATGAATATTGAAGTTAACTGTTGCTAAACACTAAATACAAATAAAATTAAATCTGCTTTGTGTGGAGGGAGGATTCCAAGCTGTACATACAAAAGGCGTTCCGAAACTTCGTGTACAAAAGTGAGAGGTAAAGAGTATCGCTAGGAGTAATAATCGCATAGGAAAGTACGGGTGGAAATATCAAGTGGACGTGATAAATAGAGATAAAGATGCAAGAGGGACAACAATAGAGAATGGTGTAAAAATTTTATTACCCAACAAAATAGTACAAAATTACAAGCAATCATCGCAGGAGGTGTTCACCTGATATTCAAGATCCTCGCTGCGAGAAATCCACATTCCGCAAGGTATTGACCCGAGCAAATATTTGGTAATTGTTCGGCCCTTCATTGTATATCTATCACATTCAAATATATATATATATTTCGAAAATTAAGATAAAAAATACGTGATAAATGAAGAAGAAATATTCTATTTATTTTAACTAAATTTAGTACAGAGATATATTACCATGGGAAAAGGAGCATATAATTACGTAGTAATATGGAAAATTTATAAATTGTGAAAGATACAAGTCACATCAAGAAGGGTCAAGTCATGATGTATTATATCTCGTGAATGGTCCATTCAATAAGGAGTGAGTTTTGATATACAAGCTTCACAACGAGTCATCATACTGCTTTTGAGGTTTTTGAGAAATACTTGTGATCAGGGACGTCTTAAGGCATGGGCTAACTAGGCACTGGCTCCCATCTTAGAGGGGGCCTCGTCTCACTCCCGTCTCGATCTCAGTAAGATTGTGGTGTACTTTCATAATATCGAATCATCCTTATTCATAATATCGAATCATCTTTATTCATAATGTCGGAGGATCCTTAATTCATGGTATCGAGTTCTTGATCCTTGTGTCTTATTGGCTGTTAGAATCTCCTATTGAATCTCATTGGTCGGAAGAAATGTCTTCTGGCATTTCTTCTATCTTCCCAGAATTCCACTCTGACGAAGGGAATGTATATATTCGAATTTAGTTAGTTGTTGTGTTGAAATAAAGTTTATTTTATATAATACTGCCATTTTACTTTGACACTCAACACACCAAAAGATCACGATCCGAATAATTTTAATCGAAAAATGTTATTCCCAGAAATATTCTCCAAACACTGAAAATTTCGAGCTATATGTGTACTGCCAACAGTGGCAAGACCGCATTATTATGTCATGTCCGTCGGTCGTATGTAGGCCTAGGGCTACCATCATGCACCATCATTACTCATTTAATCGAAAGGCGGCAATCGGTCAAGTCGGCTTATACCTAATTTTGTGAGATTGTGTGAGTTGAGGGCACTTATTTGTTACGGGTAACCGTTTGCATGAGTATTTGACAACGTATGCTGTATATTGTCTACTTAAAAGGGTCGCAGGTAGAACCTACCATTGTAAAAGGGCTCAGGCCCTCAAGAAGTCTTAAGATGCCCCTGCTTGCCATAATAAATCAATTCTTATAAAAGAAAGTCTTTTAATACCTGGAGGGGCATGGAAAGGGACGACAATGTGTAATGGGCTGTTTTTAAAAAAATCAGAATATGTTCTATAAAACTGAGATCCGAAGACTTCTTAGGCCAGTTTTACGGAGAATATTTTCTTCTACAAAAAATTATTAATAATGTAAACTTTGTTAGGACAATCATTATCGCCTATAAAAAGGATGTCCGGACCTGAAGCATCCCAGGAAAAACCTCGTATAAATTTCAAGGATCTCATCCCTAAAGCAATATGCAGGACACTTAGAGTAGGTCCTATACGTATACGCTTTATACGTCTACCTGTATCAAAGACATATAGTCGAGTATGACTTTTCAACAGAAAGATGTCCCAAACAAGGATTCCACTGTTGATTTCTCTCGCATTAAAGGGATGATGGTGAATTAGAAGTTCTCTCAGATGAAGACAAGTCGAGAATCACTCTATATGCTGAAACTCAAATCATTGGGAAAAACATGTCCCTATTCATTAAATCTCCAAGAATAGAATATTCGACCCGTAACCAACGGGCTCTCCTATGTGATGTGCTCAGAGGGAAACACATCACTGGACGCCAGATGTTAAGGGCTCCTTTTTACTAAACGGCTATATATTGTCTACTTGGAAATTATTTTTCCAGACACAGCAGTAAGATCACGGGAAAATTCTGTAGCTGTTGTCTGTATATGTTGTTGTGCGCATAATGCCACGTAATGATTCTGTGCATATGTTATTACTTTTGGGTAACCTTAGCAAATCATAGGAAATCTCTTGAAGAAATATTTTATTCTACCGCCTCTACAGTCGTCTACAATTGCCAAAGTGTTACCGGTTCAAGATTTTGAGCATAAGCGAACTTTCGATCATGTTCGTGTATGTTCGAGGGGATTCATATCTGGTGATTTAACTGGTATGTCATTTACTGGAATTATTCATAACATTCTTCAAACTAATCACAAATGATTTTGGCCCAATGACATGACGCATTATCTTCATGGTCAAATTTTTTTTATTGTTTCGATACATGAAATTCATGAATATCTGCAAATGGTCTTCAAGTAGATAAACGTAACTATTTTCAGACAATGGCTAATGCGGTTTCATATGAAGACCCATACCATTCCGTATAAACAGCCAACACAATTATTAAGTCACTAACCATTTGTTCAATTCCTTGTTTAAGAAGGTTTAAGGCCTCACGGGGTTTGTGGTATACTAGAACCAACCAGAGCTCTTTCTAACCAGCATCGTGCCTCATTTGACCAAGCCACGTCCAGCTAACTAGGCTTTACGATATGTTCACGAGCTCAGTAGAAGCGCTGCAGCCGATAAGTGTAGTCGGTAAAGGCACCCAAGCTTGGTCTAATGCTGCCGCATCCCATCAACACCAAATTTCGCTACATTGACCTCACGCACGCATCTATCACAAGTACGTAAATTGTTTCTTTTAATTGATGAAGTATTGCTCTTGTTTGGTGACACTGACTAGTCTACGCAGACGCCAAAAGTCTCGGTATTTAAACGCATGCAGTTGGTCATTGTGCTGTCCATGGGGGAAGGTAATGCCTGAAATGATATAATCTCGGCACAGTTGTGTCACTGTGGATCGAGAGAGTGGATTACGCATTGCTAACTGCCATCTGGATATGGTATTATTACTATTCCATGACCTTCCATACTCAGTACACACACACACACACTGGTGTCTAAAATCATGAGATAGCAATATAAAAATATCATCTGTTATGTAACAGACAGTACTTATATTTTAAATTTTAAGAAGTCATTAAATTTATAGCAGCATTCTCGTATAACTTTTTTGTTTCTTATATACAAATGTAAGACTTGGAACTAAATATATTTTAAATAACTTAATCGAATACTGCCAAATGCAAACAAGCATGCATACATATAATTAAAATAAAATTAAAATCATGAATTTTATTTACTCGCGAATTATATAATACTAAGAAATCAGCCTAATGAAATGGTACACACTCGTGGTCAATCAATTTCTTATTGTTCAATAACAAACCTAACCCGCAAAGCAAAATAAATTAATGGACTGAGAGGAATAATAGTTACGAAACTCTGGCCATTTCCATGATATAAACATTAAAAAAGGTCAGCAGTAGAAGTGGACCATATTGTGAAAAAAAGAAGTGGATTATTAGGAGGGACGGACATTTGGCCGAAGGGAGAATTTCAAGAAGCATAATATACCCAGATGTGAATGTCGAAAGCTTGACCTTTTCTAACCCGAGTGAATTCTCGACGTATCACATAATGATGTTTATTGCGCAGTTGAGAGGACTTAATGAAGTAATTCATCAGGTCCTATCAGTGATAATACTAGTTATTCATTTTTAATGTGATTCTTAAAATTTCAAAAAAAAAAGAAAGAAAAAAAAAAAAAAAAACGAGACACACAAGCGAAAAAACCCAGGGAAATTTTTTTCATGAATATCAGTAGTTTTTATATACATTGTACCTGTAATATGCAATATATAAGGGTTATCAATCATAAAAGATTGTAATGATTAGCTTAACATATATTACATTAAACTTGAATAAACATAGGTTTCATTGTAAATTTGTAATTACAGGATTGAGTTATCAAAAATTTGAAATATCCATAGATTATTTTGAGCATTAATGTTAAAAGTAATGATTTATGATATCAGTACTTTATTCTCTAGCCTTTCTCTTTTCTTTTATCTTTTTTTCTCAAAATGCAATTATATAAGCATAGTAGCACCAATGTAGGGTTATAATGCATCCTTTCTATTATTTTTTAAGTTCTTTTTTCAAAAAATGTAATTTGGGTGCTCTGAAATTTTGATATGTAGTATTCATCATTAAAGACTACTCAAATAATAAATCACTTATTTATTATTTCTTTAAGACACAATTATACAATTAATAATCAACTTTAAGAACAATAAATTATCATGGAGTATTATCAGCATTCAATTATGGACGACGGAATACTAACTGATATCACGAGGGGAAATAACACGTACAATCAAACTACACATTTAAATTTAAGCCACAAAAGTTACAGACCTGAAATCTTCTTCAGAATGAACCTGGAACGAGTAGAAGTTATAACTTGGCTATAATCTATGATATCTTCAATAACTTCTGATCCGCCTTAAATAATCTTCAAATTTCACTTTATTAAGCTAGACGGTTAAAAACATCTTCTTGGACAACGACGTAGTTTACTTTTTAATCCCAAACACGGAGTTCTACTCTATCAAACCGCTTAGTCATCCTCCCTCAAACCGCTTAGTCATCCACTTCTTCATTTCATTTCTCCCTTTTATATCTCTTTCGAACTCTGTACTACACAATACACAAATACCATATAATTTACTGTACTTTACACATAACTTATCTATGTGGTTATGCAGGGAAGTTGAAGATACGGGAAAGATTAAGAAATCGAAAAATTCAGTTTCACTAAAAATCCCTCACTTAAGTTCTTTTCTTTAAATTAAATAAACCCTTAAATTTTTTTATATGCCTTAAAATAAGGAAAAAGAAGTGTTGTTTCACATACCACCCTCATCAACTGACCCCCTTTTTAAAATTATAATAACCTTCGTGAATAGCTTACTTAGCGCGTAGTTTTAACGTGGCCGCGAACGGTAGTTATGTTGACGGCTGGGTCATGAGTTCGAGCCCTTGTGCCACTGAAGTTCTGCCGTTCAGAGGGGCTGATGCATGTTACATCTGTCGAGACTCAAGGTCCTCCCTTCGACGTGGTGTGGAAGTTCGGAAGGGGCACCAGTTCAGGTATTATCCTCGTCATTTGACCGAGGCTCAAAATTACGAGGTCTGTCAAGCAAACCCCTCGTGTTACTTTATGGTTTGACGTTAATAAACATTCATGTGTAGTTTTAACACAGTATAGGGGCAAAACCAAAAATTAATTCGTATAAATGTACCGAGGATTTTTTTTTTTTTGATATTTCAAAAGGAATTCTAAAGTACAATCAGTTGCTGACTATTCAGCATTAAAAAGAAATATTTTTCGACTTTAATTATGTGTAAATTTTTGTAATTTTTCATTTATTTCAAAGACATTTATTTTAATGTTTTTACTGTGTTTTTTAAACAATTTAAATTAATTTTAAACAAAGACTTTTTTTAAAAAATAGATTTTTTATCCGGAAGCATATAGAAACTTTTAATAAAGAAAGGCTAGTTTTTTCCTTCGGATAAGCCTTTTAAATGTTTCATTACTTTTCGTATACATTTTAATATCAATTTTAATATTAATTACAAAAATGAATAAAACTATACAATTATGCAAAGTAAATCATTTTGGAACTCGGAATTTATCACACCTAAATCAGTTTCTGCGAATGCTTTTACGTGCTTGGTTATTAACCTCGTAGACTCTCCCAAAACAAAAGTGGGATATCCAGACCTAAAAATCTAGTTTTTACTTCAGTATCTTAACTCATATGACTTAACTTTTTTTTTCCGAAATCATTACGTAACGTTAAAAATAAGAAAAGTTAACACAGCAAGATGTAATTAGAATATGTCTTAAACATTTTGCACCAAAAAATTCCAATTTTAGGATAATACATATTTTGTAAAAGAAAATATTACCCGGTGATGATAAAAAAATAACTAATCATTGCTTTCATCAGTCAATTAAATACTCTGTTTGAGATAATAAGCACTACAAAACGAAAATCCTTATTTTAAGCTAAAATATAAACATCACGTGATTTGAGAGAGAGAATTCATTAAAAAGAATAGTTAGTCGTCTGCTACTCAGTGACTAATATATATAAAAAGGTGAATTTATAAAATTTTCAAATGCCAAAACTTTTTTAGTATCGGTAGAATAATTATTACCCTCAGAAATATTCTAATCAGAATCGAAATAACTCAAACCTACGATATGTGAAAGTAGCAGTTATTCCTATATATAAGTTGAAATGAAGAAAAAACAGACCACTTTTTGACAACTATACATTTTTTTAAGAAAAATAATTAATTTATTATGCATGATTTTTTCAAAATATATATATATATATCAGAGACCTCAACCAAAAAATATTATAACATTGAACTTGTTCGAATCTGAAAAACTAATTTCAAGTAAAGATTAAATGAAAGTAACAAGTTGAAAATTAAAAAAAGAACACCGAAAAAGGACAAAGAAATAACAGTTTACAATAAATAAAAAAGAATAATTTAAAACAAATTCGTTTGATGCAATAAAGTTAAGGAAATATTCCAAACGATTTTTTTTTTCGAAAAAGAACACAAATAAGAACACAAAAATTACAAATCTAATTAAAATATATTTCACAAGATCCGATTTTCGTTAAAATTTTGAATTCCTTTAAAATTATAAAAATTAAAATATAATATACAGATATATTTCCATGTGTATTTGAATCTATTACGAATGTAAAAATAAATATTATTTTGAAATCAGTCTCGCAATAATAAAGCACAGAAAAGCGAATGTTTAATCCATTTGATGCCCGCTGTAACACACACCATCACTTTTTACTTCAATACAAGGACAATTTACTTATCACAGAGATTCACCCTTTAACGAGCCTTCACGTAATCCGTTACATACGAAAACTTCCGAACCACTTTCACTTCTTCAGTGAACCCTGAAGCACCGGTTAGTTAGCTCAACACGGAGGGGGGGGGGGGGGGAAGGAACCAAACAAAGATTAAAAGTAGCAACCAAATAGAATCAAAATAAAGAGCAGACAAATCCAGTGTTGCGTGACCGCGCCCCTTTCACAGTTACGGTGATAGGTATAAAAGCATGCGGTCGATTGGAAAGTAGGATTACTTTTAAAAATATTTTCCTTTGGTATTTTAACAAGATTGGCTCGTCCCGTAGTGAGATGGTAAGTTGGATTACGGACCGATGTGTGTTGTGTGTGTGTGTGTTGTGTTTTGGAATTGTTCCGTTGCAATTTGTGATATATTTTTTAATTTAACAGTTAATTTTTCTTTTTGTTTCGTTTCGAATGTATTTGTTTAAAGAATTTGATGCTGTATTTTCATGTTTCTTCGAATTATATAGTGGAAAGATTTAATATAAGGTTCGCAAATCAGTAACTATCAATTTTTGTTTGTATCTCAAGCATAAAAGTTTTTTCCTTGTATTCGATTGTTTATTCCAAATTAACCCCCTATACTATATTTGTTGTTTTTTAAAATTTTATTTAAAAACAAATGAAATTTTTAATTGTTGCATTTATTATTTTTGTATAATTACAGAGCTATATAAACGTTAGAGATCTATGCCTTACTAGCTTAAGAGTTAATAATAAAATAATAGTAGAATTAATTTTCTAAGAAAATATTTATGCTTAAATAAATCATTTTTAAATATTTTTTATATTGGTCAAACCGTAAATTAAATCAAAAGAACGGATTTTTAAATAATAATAGATATTTTCAAACCTAGAGTTTTGATTTGCATAAAATCAGAAATTAGAAATCCTAAATTCCATAATTATTCATTAGATTTTCGATTATAAAGTCCTTTATTTCTTCATCACTATAAAAAATATTCATTAAGAAAAAATATTTTAAATAATTTAGCTTATTTATTTAAATAAGCTATAAATTATGATTTTTCCTAAAATTATTTAATTTATTAAAGTTTTTCTATAGGGGCATTTTTTTTATATAACCTAGTCACTAAAAATTCTAAGAAATACTATTTATCAGTGTTTTTGTGGATTGTTAAAATTATTATGAAAATTAAATAAATAGGATATGTATCACATCATAGTATATGAACCCTAAAAAGTTCAAAAATAAATTAATTTCCTTTAATAAAATTTGAGATTCTTTGTATTGAAGGAAATATTTTTCTTACAAATATTTATTCGATAATGGTCCATTTTAAATCAATATTAAACAGAAATTTTATTCTTTACATATTTTTTCTGAATTCGTTTGAAAATACTTCTTTTTTTTTTTTTATCTAATTCTTGGTCTGCAGATAAACAAATAACTTTATTTAAACTACGGCTAGATACAATTTAAACATTTAGACCAGCTGTATGTTTATTTAAAAACATATATTTCTTTTGAAGATTAAAATTTATGTTATTGGTTTAAAAATTTATTTTTTTATGGACTATATTTTTTTATATTCAGATTCTTTTACGTTTAAATATTTTAATTATGAAAAGACCTTTTTTTTAAGCTCTTTTTTTATTTCCTTTTCTGTAATTATTTTTGCAAAACATTTACAATTCTATATTACATCATATTCATAATCAAGCATATATTTTTTTAAAAAAAGATATTTAGGTAGCTTTTTATTACGATTTACGTTTACTTGTTTTGTCATTTTGAGAAAAAAAATTACTGAATACCCTCATTTTGATAAAACAAAATCTCATATTGTGCCCTTCAATATCATTTTGTTGTTATATCTATAAAATAATGATTATTAAATACACTTCATTCATACTTGAAGAAAAATCTTAAAATAGAGGAAGTTTATTCGCAGTTGATAACGGATCTTCATGCAGGCTTAGCGCTTTGCATACTTTTAATTTTAATAAGCATTTCTAGTAAGCACAATGCGTTAATCAATAATAGAAGAACAAACGCCATAATCTTTATTGTCTCACTAGATGTAAATAATTGTTCCAGAAGAAGAAAAAAATTAAATTAAATGTAATATAACGATTAAGTAAAGTAAACTATCTTATGTATTTTCTGATAAGTACATATTCCTTGCCGAAAGGAAGTATAAAATTGCAGTTTTTAACTCTAAAAAAATTTGTTTGTACGTCACAGATGTCGAAGCAGAAACAAGTGCTCCAGAAATAAAACTATAAACAATTGCCAAAAAACTATTTGTGTTCTCACTTATTTTTGAAACGGGTCAAAGAATAATCAGCCATTAGTTGGAACATCGTCACGAAAAACCATCAGAGAAACGAAGGAAATACTGACCGAAAAAAAATTAGAACATTCTCAACTAACTAAACACAATGAAACATAATATGTCCCTAAAAATCCATAAACTCAAATAGAAATAGCTTCAGAAAAGGAAGGAGGAAAATACATGTACCAGAAAGGAAAATTTTATTAAATGTTATATATACTTCTTTAATTTAGAAAATTTAACTTTTTATTCTTTTCACAATTTGAAGAATTTCATATAAAAACTCTTTCCTCCTAAAACTGATGATTGAATGAATAATTTATTTGTGAAACTTGCATGCGAAGTTTTTATTTTAGTAATGAAAACAATTAAATGCGACTTGTTTATGAAGTATATAACCGTTTTATAAAATAAGCTAATTGAAGTCTATGTAATATTATAAAAACAAAATCAAGATTTCCTTATTTTATGTAATGAATTAAATAACAATTAAGTAATTAGATTATGTAAATTAATAAAGTAAAATAAAACAGTTAACTACATGCGTATAAGTTTATGTGTAAGAAAATAACTAAGAAATTAGTTACTGTTAATAAATTTTAATAATACCCTCTCGCATCCCCTAGCCCCAAAATTGATTTTCTAGCTAAGCCTTAGTTATATATCTGTATAAAGATCTCGTATAACCATTTCAGAAAAGGAAGAATACGGTCAAAGGTCATGTGTCCTCAAAATCTCCAAACAAACAATAGACTACACAGTATAAATTCTAAAATTGAGAACAAAAGGAAAATATTTGGTTTGACGAAGTAAACAATGTATCGAGAAGAAAAAAAATCATCGAAAACTATGAATTCGTTATCTAAAGGAAGGATCGCATTAAATAATGTGTGTTTGATTCGGTTTTAAGAAATATTAAAAATATTCTAAAAATGGCACATTCGTATAACCAATTACATTTTTAGAAGATGAAATAATTATTTCTTGCTATTTTCAACTATCTCTCTCAGTTTTCTAATTCATAACATGTTTTCCAACTTAGTTTTATAGATGTATTTAATTTTTTCTATAAACTTAAAATAATATTCGGAGTCTTTGTTCCTTCGTATACGTTGCCTTATAATTAAATTAAAAGAATACTGGTTATTCCATTTTTTATTTATCAATCAACCATGAGTTTTTGAAAAATGTACGTTATTATAAATAATTGTTATATTTATAAATTTTAATATAATTATCATAATTTTTTAAAAATCTGATATTACATTAGGTCTAATTATTTGTTTAAAAAAATGTCTGCCAATACATATGCCAACTTTTTATATAAGCTTGTATAAAGTTTGTTGTCATCAATAACACTTGAAATGCTTTTCAAACCCAGTTTAAAAAAAAAACTTTTAATTTATAAACAACAAATACGTAGTTTTATTTTTTTCTACATACCTAGAAATTAAATAATTACTTTGTTTTTCGAAAGCTTTAAAGAAAACGAAACTTATAGGCAAACTTGATAAAAATCATTCAATTTACGATTTCACTTTAGCGTAATTATTACAACAATGGAAGTGCCAATAAATATGTGTTAATTCACTTGTGAAATCATTTAACCATCAAACATCAAAACCTATCAAAAACGAATGTATAATGAACTCTTCTCACTATTTTTTGAAATAAAATATATTTGATTGGGAATAAAACTTAACAAGCAGTAAGCTAAATAATTTCGGATAATTCCAAAAAAAAAAAAAAATCGTCTGCCAATTGTAATACTGAAAAATGTATTACAAACTTTATTAGTGAATAATTTTGAGTTCTTTTTGTATTAAATATCCACACAGTCTATTTTTAATCGGATGAAAAGTAATTAAACTTTATTTATAAATCAAGACATGAAGCATTCATTAATTATCTTTTTGAACCTATGAATTCCACGGATTAGTTGCTTAATGCAGGTAACAGTGAACGATTAATTTTATTTCAAGAGAAGGAAAAAATACATGTTTTTTTTTGTTAAAGGCATTGATTTTTTGAGAAGCGTCGAAAGGTATCCGCTTTCTATTTAAAATTACTCCTGGCTTCCGTACTTAAGATTTAACATTTTAAACTTCCTTTATCGGATTCAAAGTTTTTTATCTCGTAATTGTCTTCCTGCCACCACCTTACAATAAGGGAACATTCATTGATTGATTACAAGTAATTTTTTTTTTTATTAAAGTTCACCAAAATAATCAAAAATAGAACATATTTCGATTTGAATAGAATAATTATTCCATACATTTGAACTTTCAATCATTTAAGAAAATTAATTTCTCGTAATAAGTGAGGAAATTCACGATTTCGAATTAGAAAAATTTCCTACTATTGTTCGATTTTTGCCTGAAATTGATTTTCATGGTTGACAGATTTATTGAAAGGAAGATTAGCCGGTGTTATTCTTAAAGAGGAAAAAAAACAAATAGATTTACTTGTTCTAATTCATCAACTTAATTGATGTAGACATGTGATACAAACAAATTTCATAGCTTAAGGTGTTTTGAAATTACATAAATATATATGTTAAGTAAATAATTGTGATTACATATATTTAGAATAATTTGTTATGAATGTTTAAAATTGCATGTGTTTTTTTTTTCAAACGTCACGTGAGTGATTTTATTTTAAAAATGCTAGTTTTTGTTTGAGAGCAATATTGTCAACTAATTTACTATAATGTAAGGAAGTATTTTGAAAAAAAAAAGTTCAATCAAATGCTTTAGGGAAACTTTTATTTAGGAAGTTATACTCATTTTTTCAATTACTTTTTAATGTTATAATTTTTTTCCCCTTAAACTAAACTAATTTCTTAGAAATTTTGGGATGCATACAATTAATGTATTCTTTTAACTCTAATAAAACTTTTAATAGGTTAAAAATATCATTAATAATCTCTCTAAATACAAAAAAAAAATTTGTGATGCTGTAATAAATTTATTTATACATAAATCCAGGTATCGTTAGTAAAAATGGATTGTAAAAAGTTGAACTTGAGGCGGAGCACCAAGAACGAATTTTGAGAAAAAAAAGAACAAATAGAGAAATTGTACTGAAGGCAGAAATTTTTAAAGAATGGGCGTTGTGTGTGGTCAGCCGTTAGCTAGTCTTTTTAAAGAATTTTATATAATTTGATTAATTATGAGGGGAATTAAATGGTAATACAGCTTTCACTTTGTGTAACTGAAAATTTCTACTTACAGAAGGCTTCTAAATTCGAAAGGATTATTAACAGTGATTCATAAATTTTTTCCTACTGTTCTGGAAAATGATTTTTAAATTCTTTTATTAAATGATGCATCATCTGTCGATATTCTTAATAAACGTAAGCAGAGCTATTTCTAATGACTTACCTCATGTCAGAACTTGGTGAAATATCGTAGAATTTTTTAAAACTTTATATCCATTATTCCACTGTTTTAAAATCATTGATTGCTTTTAAAATTGCTGGAATTCTATCAAAAACATTCCGAGGACTATCTTAATTCAGCAAGGATGTAGAGAATCGAACAGTTTGGGAACAACTATTCAGAAGTATTTATAAGAAATTATTCTAGAATTCCGTTTGCAAAGGTTAATATGATTTAAATGAGAATTTTAAAAATCAAATAGTCAAACAATTATAAACTTTAAAAAAATGATATCAACCTCTAACACATAATATTAGTAATTTTCTGATAGAAGATGAACATACCATAAAAAATAACAGGTTTATATATTTCTATACATAATAAACGCATCCTCGTCCCTTAAAGTCTTGAAAATAAGTTAGATTTTCTTTGTTTTGTTCAATATTATGTATACCTCCTTTGACGAAAAAAAGGAATAAAAACATTTTCATTGGATATAGCAAATGGAAAATATTTTAAATAACACCACATTAAAATTTCACAATTCAAAATATTAAAAACAAAAAATAACCTTGTGAGTGAGAGCTTATCTTAAAAAATATTATAGTATAACATTTCTCGATTTCACACAGTGCTGTCATCAACATCTATAACTAAACTATCACTTTAGTACGTTTATATTTACTACGATCACCATTAAAGTATCCGACTACCCTAAAATTGTGAATTTTGCCAAAAATTGACAAATTTTTTTTATGGTTTTATTTTATGGGCCATCTTATTAGCTTTATAAAAATACCAATTTTATCATTTTCCGTTGATTAGAACAAAAACTACAAGTATTTTAGTAAAAGCAGATGCCATTACTTTAAGCAAGATGTCACACTTTAAAACGCGTTTTACTCGAAATGTGATTGTTTGAAAATAATCAAACGGGGTCAGCGATTGCTCAAAACGTTTTGAAAATAATTAACTGAGATTTTTTGTGTAAGTTCTGTATAGTAGTAGAAGTGTTTTAACCATCAGATTTATCAATCACTGTTTTATTACAAAATTTACAGTCCCTTATGGGAATATAATCACTGTTTTTTTAAAGCAATTTCATATAGTAACTGAGATAAAGTGCTCTAGTTTTTATAAAAACTAAAATATCTCTTATCCTAAAGGTCATTTCGACAATGAATAACACAGCAACACATCAGAATTGAAAAATTGTTCATAAACCTTTGGTACAGAATGGACCGCGTTTATGCTATTTTTTTGTCAATTTTTACCCATTTTTTCCCATTTTAGTTATAATCATTTATTTTTCTTTTCTTAATTTTAGCATATTTTTCTTTAAATGTTCAAAAGAAATCTAAAAACAACAACAAAAAAATTCCACATATCTTCATTTTTTTTAAAAAAAGTTGTCGAACCAGTCGGATACCTTAATAAGATTCGTAAGCTATAGAAAATTTCTTAAAGGATATGTGATATGTCCTATGTATCGGATATAGGAATGATTTGAATGAAGTGACTAATTTGCTTGCAAATTTAAGTAAAATGCATTACTTTAAAAATTTAAAAATATCTGCCATGAATTAGGAATTTATATGAATCTCATAATTTAATTCTCCAAAGAGGGATATATATTAAAAGGAGTTAATATTCTTACTGTCCCAAAATTTTATACAATATTTAACAAAATTCACCAACATTAATGATAGGACTAATTAAAAATACATTACGCGATTAATAAACAATAAAAAATAATAGATTAATTGAAAATTATGATTTGTTTAAGCACAATGTAAGGTAAGTGTAGTAAAAATTAGACGATGTCAGAATATTTAATTTTGCAAACGGCTTAAAACCTCACTAAAAATAAGTTGGGATAAATGTAGCAGATAAAATGTTACCTAATTCTTAAGTTACTGATTAATGTTTCATAGTTTTAAAGGAAACATTTAAGAAAGTGATAGTCATCTATTAATAATCAATAAGTATCTTAAGGATCTATTAGATCTAACCGATTACAAATTTCCTCTTTGATTCGTGCTGCTAATTAGAATAATGAAATAACAAAAAGTGATTTGCTCTTGAATTTTCATAATCAATAACTTCCTGGTATTTTTTTTTCAAAGAATATTTCAAAGAGAAAAAAAAGATTGATGATTAATGTAAATATTAAAAAGGTTAATGAAGGCAGAGTTCTAAATATTAACGAGTTAGTTTTTATTCCTTTAGAAATTGTATGATAATCTTAACAGATCATCTTTTTATTTCTTAATTTTTTATGTGTTTACTTCAGTATCTAAATTAAAAATAAATTTTAGCTCTTCTATACTTTCTAAAAATAGAATTATAAAAGAAAAATTTCGAAATTATTTAAAATAAATTGAATAAAAATTAATCACAATGCAAACATCACAATTAAATATATAGAGAAAGGAACTGTTCCTAATTATATTGATTAATTAAATTAAATCTATCGACGAATCTTTAACAGGAAAGTTGTTTTTAAACGTATTACTGTTTCTAATTTAAGTGACAGGTTCTTTTCAAATACTATATATATATGTAATAGCTAAAATATTCTAAGATCCATAGAAACATTTAATCAAAATATCGATTACTTTTTTTCTATAAATTAAATTAAATTTTTTTATAAATACTTTAAATGAAAAAAATATGCAAAACTATTATTAAAAAATATTCTATTTTTAAAATTTTTTTAAATCGATCTTTTCGACGGTTTTCCTGTAGTGGTCAAGGTATTGGATCGTAGCTGCCATGTCATGAGTTCGAGCCCACTACCACCAAAGATCCACCGTATAGGGGAGCGATTCACGTTAAATCTGTCGAGAGTTCAAACGTCCTCCCGTTGGTGTGGTGTGGTAGTTAGGAGAGGGGGTGCCAGCGCAGGTGTCGTTCTAATAACTTGACCATGGTTCAAAATTGCGAGGTCTGTCACCAAAAGCCCTCGTGTAGCTAAACAGTGTGACGTTAATATTCCCTCACTCACCCGACTACTTCTTTAAAAAAAAGGGGGGATTTTACATTATTAATATAAAAAAAGATAATTTTAAAATCAAAATAATTTGTTTTAAAAAAAAAGGCTTTACTTTTGTTTTAATTTTTTCATCTGAATCTCTGTTTAAATTTTTAAGAAATTCAACCACAAATTCGTTTAGGTTTACTAAGAAAATATATTAAATATTTATGAATAATCTCCCTCACACTGCATTTTTTCTTTCCTTGCAGAAGTCGATTATTATATTAGCAGTTTGCATTCTCTTTGTATCGGGAGAGAAACAAAAGCAGCAATTAAAAGTCAAAGCCACTGAGAAAGGCATCAAGGATTTGGATACACAAGAGTCTAGATCCTCATATAATTATCCAGCTCCACCCAATGCTCCAAAGAATGATTATGGATTGATTAATGAGTACCCACCCAGTGGATATGGAAAAGTGGGCGCTGAGCCACAGCCTGACCCTTACAGGAAAGGTGTAGAGCCTTCTGGATACCAACCAGGATATGGCGGAGGTTATGACAACAGAGGACCATTGTTGCCAAGTGGGTATGGAAAACCTAAAAGCGATCCATATTCAAGCCAGAGGTAGTATATCAATTTTTTTTGCTCATATTGATAGAATTAACATTGTACTGGTGTGCAATTAAATTATAAGTAATTTTTAGATACATTTAAAATGATCGAACCGAGAATATGTTACCCACGCAATTGTAACATGTACCCATATAAATAATAAAAAACAATGGGCTTAAGCTTAGTAAAAACAAGATAAATTGTATTCGGTCGAATTAAAAAAATCAATAAGAAATAGCACAAAAATAATGAGGCTTCCATCCAAAGGCCATTTTGATTTCGTGAACGTTATATCAGTTTAATTCAATGAAATAAATTAAAATGAGCAAAAAGTGATAAAAGTTTTTCTGTAGTTACATTTTATATTTCTTATGCTTGAAAATACGCTCAAATATCTTCAAACGATTTGAAAATTTACAAATAAATAATTAAAATAGACATAAAAATATTTTAAAATCAAAGAAAAATGTAATTCCGTATAAAAACTTTTCTGTTTTTTTTTAATCTTTCGGATGTCATTTATTACATTCAAATCGTTACAATAATCTAGGTTTGAGGAGGAAGTTATATAGAATTTCCTCGGGACTAATATTATGTTCATGAAATCAAAATAGCTACTAGATGGAAGTTTTAAGCCAATTAAACAATTTTTGGAACTCCAATTATTAAAAACCTCAAATTTTTGATTAATTAGAATAAATGTAAGCTTTGATAGCATGATATTTTCTACAGATTCATTGAAACACTCTAAGTCCTTACTGCCGGGGAATATCTGTGGGTCGTTAAATATATATAAATAACATGATAAGAAATTTTATTTTTTTCAATATTCTATTATTAAAAATATTAAATAAAACATTTTATGCACTTTATGGACAGGAATTAAGTAGCTATTTTTAAGAGAGTTTTGTTTCTTAGTTGAAATTGATTTTGTAACTCACAACTTTGCATGGCTAGTCGCTTATGTGTATGTGCATTTGAAAGATTTCCGAACACGTTTGTAAGCAGTAAGTTACACTAAATTAGAGCAATAAAATCGTTAACTTACGTGTACAATTAGTTTTAATAGCTCTACTCTCACATCGATTAGGGATTAATATTATTTATTTTGTTTTTATTGCATTTTAATCATACAAATATTGAGGCATTGTTTTCATTAGAAAAGAGGGCAATCATTTTTTATTCCACATTCAGTATGGATATAATGGGTTTTATCGCTGCCATTAATTATTCAAATATATAAGAGTAATAAAAAATGAAGCATAAAATGGCTTGAAATTGGCATTTATTTCGGCAGAAATGAAGTTTTGGGAATTTTAAAGAGTAGTTTAAAACAATATGTACTCTATGTATTTTGTGTAGATTATCCTGATCTATGAAACTTTTATGGTGCAGTCAAGTTTTTTTGCAATAATTTTTTTCGCCTAAAAGTCAGAATAATTCTCCCAATGGCTAATCAAAATTCGAATAATATGCAAATGCAATCCATTTAAGTGAAAAACTTTGTATACAGTTCCTATTTAGTAGCATCCCCATTGGTATAATAATGTCCCTTACATGATCTAGCGCACAATTCACTCTTTATTTTCAATTACCTGTGCTGATAGTTGTTTAAGTGAAATTTCCCGCATTTTACGAGTTTATTTTTGTTCTTTTGAACTAAATTCTAATATTTTATTAAGTTTACATATTTTTCGTGGGGATTTAAATAGAGCGAATGGGCCGACTAAGGAAGTAGTTTGATTTTTATTGTTCTTAAGCCAAACAATAGAGACTTGTGACTTGTAGTCACAGAAAGAAGCTTTTTGGAAGATAACATTTTTCTCAAACTAATCTTCTGATGACGCAATCATAGAATGCTCAAGTATTTTCATGCGTACTTCGGAATTCACCTATCCTGTTAAAATATATAGCTTTATTAAGCCCTCAGCTCTCGTAGACCCTCAAATAATTTTTTTTACAAATAATTTTATTAACTAACGTAAAACAAAACATCCCTAGTCTAATCATAAGCTGAGACCAGCATAGATAGACGTATGGACCAGCATATTATTCAGAATAGCAATTTGGTGGCTCTAAGGGGTATGCGGGAGAGATATTATACATAGAATGGGTTACGGAGTACCTGTTTCCGTGCGGAAACTGAGAGATATTAAGACATCATATTGTACCTTATAAGTCTGCCATTTGAAATTCTATCTTTCAAAGTATGATAATTCCAGACTTCAAACATCTTAACTTGTGAAGAGCATTTTTGAAGCTGAAATAGTACAGCGCATACAGAGGTCAAAATGACCTCTTTACCTAAATCTGATCAAGCATGTTTGGGATCCATTCGGATGACGCATTGTAGGAAACAAATAATCCTGTTCAATGTCCGGGACTATCAGATTGCACTTCGTGAAGAGCAGAACAGCATTCCCCAAAATCTTAATATTCCTCCATGATCCAAAATCTAAATAAATCATACCCTCCATGGAATACAAGCCTAAGACAGTCTCAGCTCTTCGAGGAGACCACATACTATATTAAGCATCCGGTATCATCTTCAAACAATATTGTCATATAATTTATATCAAATCAAGTTATTTCTCTGATGCATCTTTTCTTGTTGTTTCCATCGTTTCAAAGAAGTAAAATTCCCACACGAATTTTTTTTTGTGTGTCTTCTTTTGTGTATTACATGTTAAATAAGTGTACTTTCCATTTTATGCCCATACATGATTGTCATGCATATTTTTTCACTTACTTGCTTGCTTCTCTAATTTTGTTGAGCAGTATGCTTTGACAGAATAATGGGATCGAATTTGAAGGAAATAATAAACTATTGATACAAAATCTTCATAATTCTTTTTAATCTCTATAATTACTTACATGTGTATGATTTCCCCCACTCATTTAGCTACAGTGGCCCATCCAGTGATCCACATGCAGATCCCTATGCCAAACCAGCCAGTGGATATGGTCCAGCTCCACCAAGCAGTTACATCAAACCTTCTGTTGGATATTCTAAGCCTGTTAGTGGATATGGAAGTGGTTACAGCGGTCCATCCTCATCCCTCTCCAGTGGTTATTCAAAGCCTCTGAGTGGATATAGTAGTCATTCCAAATATGGAAGTGAATATTCTAAGCCAACTTTGTCGGGAGGATATCGTTACTCTAAACCTTCATCATCAAGTTCTTATGAAAGTGGAAGAAACTATGGATCTTACAGTTCCTCTTCTCTAAGTGGTCACGCTCCTTCTAGTTTATCAGGTTATTCAAAACCACTTTCTCCTGCACCTAAGCCATACAGTGGATATGCTCCTACTTCAAGTTCAGGTTATGCTCCACCAGCACCTCACAGCGGTTATGCGCCTCCTCCTTCAGGTAGTGGATATTCCGCTCCCTCCTATAGTTCTCACTCAGCACCTGCAGCTCATAGTTCTTATGGGCCACCTCCATCAAGTGGCTACGCACCTCCTCCAGCCTCTAGTGGATATGCACCTTCTCCAGTCTCTAGTGGTTATTCTTCCCCATCAGCTTCCAGTGGTTATGCACCCCCACCAGCTTCCAGTGGTTATGCACCCCCACCAGCTTCTAGTGGCTATGCACCCCCACCAGCTTCTAGTGGCTATGCACCCCCACCAGCTTCTAGTGGTTATGCACCTCCATCTCACGCAAGTGGTTACGCAGCACCTCCAGCATCTCATGGATATGCTCCTCCCTCAAGTAGTTATGGACCTTCAGCTCCCAGTGGTTATGGATCTCCTTCCCACAGTGGATATGCTCCTGCCTCTCACAGTGGATACGCACCTTCTCACCACAGTGAATCATCTTACTCTAGAAGCAAATATGCATCTTCCTCCCACGGAGGATATGTTCCTTCTGCCCATGGTGCTCGTACTTCTGCTGTCTCATACTCTGCACCAGCAAGTCCTAGTGAGTATGGACCTAAAGCTCCCCTGAGATATTCATCATCTGCTTATGACTCGAAAACTCCCTATGCTCCAGACACTCACAGTAGGTATGCTCCTGCTTCCTCATTATCTAGTTATGGTGCCAAACCTCATAATGTATATTCCCAGCCAGCACCTAGCGCAGGATATGGTCCTGCTCCATCCAATTCTTATGGATCAAATGCTCGAGCTAGTGCCCGTTCATCGACCACATACAAGTCAAGTGCAAGTGCACCATCTGGTAATTACGGAGCAAGCGCCTATGCACCTGAAGCTAATGGAAAAGTCTTTGGTACCGTAACTCAAAAAGAATATAGTAAAACCATTGAAACATACGGTAGCTCTTCAGGAAGTCATGAAGGTGGACTTTATGGCAGTGGACTAGCAAGGAGGGCATTGCATGCAGATCATGGACTATACGGAGGTGCTAGTTACGGCGGAAGTTATGATATTGCCCGACAAGATAAGTCTCAATCTTACAGTCCGGATCAATCCATTTACGGGGGATATGGACACTTATATTGAAACTAAAGGGCTTTTATTACTCTTATCTAGGGATGGTGCATTGGAGAACGGGATGCGCCTTGTGAATATAGCACATTGTTTATATCCGTGGTCATTATGTTTGTTTTAAACCTGATATTATTTCATGTTATTTGTTATTTTTATATATTTTTTAACCAAAGAATAAAACTTTCAGGTGGTTCTTCCATCTATATTTGTGGCTTGTTTCTTACATTTTTTTTTTATCAAGAACACTTTATAAAAATTTGCAGTCTTTTGTGACAAACACTATCAGTTGCACATAAAGTCAACACTTTGTTATGTACTCTGGAATGCTAAATGAGTTCCACGAACATAAAAAAATATCTATTTTTCAAATATTTCTGATTTTTTTGTGCCTTTTATTATGGTATTAAATTACGTTAAAATGAGAAGAAGTCAAAGAAGTTACAATTCTATATTAATTTTCTGAGTAATATTAAGTTATACTGCGTTTTTTGAAACTAATTATAAATGCTGATTATAAAAACGAAGTCCACTTATTACCAAATAAATTTATTTTTAAATAAAAAAGGAGCTGATGAGCATGTAAAAATAGTCTAATACTCTTATTTTAAGGCTTATCGTTTTCTAAAAACATTAAAAAAAGTAAGACATTTCCATTCCTATTTATTCCATTATAACGCAATAAATTTTATTATAGATCCTTCTAATCTTTTGATAAAACTACCCAACGAATGATATTTTAAATCATAAAATGATTCGAAGGAATCAAATTTTGTACTGAATTTGGATCTTAATTTTTGTATACAACTAGAGCTTTTACCCGCGGCTTCACTCACTTTGATGTATTTAAATAACTGTCAAAGTCATAATCATTATCATAACAAAGAAAATAAAATCATATAATATTTTTAATGCTTGACTAAGACCATTAAAATTTTAAAATTCTAAATCTGAGCTTAGTTTAAAACAAGATATCAATCATTGGCATGGCCAAGTAATTTTAGCGCGTTTTTTCACATATTGTACTTTACAATAATGCAACTAATGAACTTTTTACTAACAGAAAGTAGTGTACTATACTTAAAAATTTTTTTTAATTTTAAAAACAATTATAAAAATTTAAAAAAAATTAATTATTAAATTTAAATATGATTTGGCTCATCTAGGGCACAAATGCGACCAAATGCCGAAAACCCGAGGTCAATCGGTTAATTATTGGCTGAGAAAAAGGTACGACAATATATGGAGCGAAGACGAGGACGAAGACGAAATTTGCGTCCTAATAGCGCTTTTTTTTTACACTACGTGAAAAACGCGCTAAAAACTGAAAACACACATTATTATAATAATTAACAACCAAAATACAATAACTTAAAATATTAATAATTTAAAAAGTTGAAAGAGTATCCACCTTTAATAAATAATTCCTCTTTAAAAGCGCTCAAAGCAGAATATTATTCCAGGATGCAACTGTATACTATGTATTATACTTGTATGTTCTTTCGTCAGGTGCAAATATGTGAATAATTCGGGCAATGGACACACTCAAACAGACTGCATATATTTGGCCATGGGAAGAAGCATGACTTTTCCAAATACTCCCCTGCTACCTCCAAAATTTGCCCTTGCGCTTTGTTAATAGTAACATCAAAACTGAGTTAAATTGAAAATCAAACTCGTCTGGATTGAAATGGTAGGTCAGTGGGAATAATTGGAATTCGAGGGTATGATAATACTTTATCCTTTCTCAATACCAGCTAAAATAGTTGTACCAAGTATATTCTGCATCAATTTTGTGATCCGAAGAATCTTTCCATTACATAGTCGAGGAAGATAGAGATTTTGCATAACCATAACTGGTACATTTAGTTTCAATTGAAGTTTATCTGTGAGGGTACACCTGAAAGTTCAAGCGGATTTAAGAATTCCGTTGGATATGAAGTATTTTGTTCTGTATCCATGATTGTATCCAATGATAAATACTCCTTCATTTCCCCTCTCACGACTTTTAAAATTTCAGTATTGTTTTATTGACAATGTCATTGTTAGGCGTCTATATTGATCTTGCGTACAACCACTGATCACAATTTAAATTTTGTTGCATGCCCGGGTAAACTTGAGCAATATGATCTACATAATTTTCTACTAAATTACAAAATTCTCTGGAAAGTAAAATATAACCTTCAGCATCTGCGTTCAAACATCCATCTCTGATTTTCAATAGCGTCTCTCAATAATGTCCCGAATCTGCGTCGATATGAATATGCATTCTCATATTCGTTTTTGGACTGAATTTTTCAATTTTCGCCCTTAAGCTTGACGATTTAATACAGGCTCTGGTTTAATCTGCCAGTGAAACCTTCTGGATTACTGGGAGAGTTTGTCTGAAATCACCAGCCAATAAAACCACCATTCCTCCATAATATCTGTACTATCTCGTAAATCTGAGGAATCTGATTTCACGCTTCTATAGCTTTCTTATGAGACATCGTACTTTAATCCCACACTAAAAGCATACATTGTCGAAACATAGTGCCTCGAGAGGTATTTTTGGGGAAATTGCAGATGGGTGAATCTTTATGTGCAAGATTCAACGGTAATTTTAAAAGGAAATGTGCAGCACGACTGCCAGTCAGTAGTGTCGCGGGTATACCGGAAGAAGGCACAACACCTGCTATTTTATGGTTTTTTCTGGCAGAATTAATGATAATTTTAGCAAAAACGTTTTTCAATTTCCTCCAGGGGCGTCGAGGGAAAAAAAAGTGCACCACAACCGGATTCTGTTTTACGTAACACTTGAGGGAAAACATGACTTTGATTTGGAGTTACTGGAGGGATTAATTCTGTTACTTGATGTTGCAATTCTATAAAATCATCGTAGTCTAATTCTAGAGCAATTTCATTATTGAAGACATTTCCGTCGACTCGTCACGGACTAATCATTTAAAAATCATGTAGCGTCTTCGCAATCATTGTAAAAAATCTTATTTTCAATTATTATTAGTGTTTGGTTGTAGATGTGTTCATTGGAAGTCATATCTGCATGTACTCGCTGCAGTCGTCGCAAAATATCTTCCACCATGTACTTATTTCAAAGTGTTTGAGGATTAGAAGAACCGCAAGATGATATAAGTATTACGTAAATTTCCCTAATTTTTTTTCGGCGATTGGCATTGTATGGCTTCTTCCATAGTAAAAAATGTAGTATATCTATATATATAAAGGAGAAAAGCGACTCACTCACTGACTCACTGACTGACTGACTAATCACGAAATCTCTGGAACTATTCAACCTACAGACTTGAAATTTGGTAGACATGTTCCTTTGATAGAGTAGACATCAGCTAAGAAAGGATTTTCCGAAATTCGAAACGCAAGGGGCGTTACGGGGGTTAAGGGCTTTAATAATAATTGTTTCCATGCTTAAACTACTTGATGTACAATCTTGAAATTGGGTAAGCGATTCCTTTCAGAGAGTAGAGATCCGCTACAAAAAGAGTTTGGTGAAAATCGACCCCAAGTGGCGTTGCAGGGACTTAGGGGCGTCATAGATAATTATTTCCATTTTAAAACTATTTGACGCACTGTCTTTAAATTGATATATAGATTCCTTTCGTAGAATAATGATCAGTTACAAAACGGGTTTTGTAAAAACAGAATTCTAAGTGGCGTTGCGGGGGATTAAGGGGCGTAATAGATAAATATATCCGTTTTTAAACTACTTCACCTACCTGCTTGAAAATTGGTGGGTAAGTTTCTTTCCTGGAGTAAATATCCGCTACAAAATGGGTTTTGGGAAAATTGACCCCCAAGGGGTGTTTGCGGGGCGGGGGGTTTAAGGGGCGTTATAAATTCCTATTTTTAAGTTATTAGACGTACAGTCTTGAAACTTAGTAAGCAGATTCCTCTCATAGGGTAGAGATACGCTAAAAATGGGTTTCGTGAAAATTGCCATCAAGTGGCGTTGAGGGACTTAAGGGGCGTTATAGATAATTATTTCCATTTTTAAACTATTAAACGCACAGTCTTTATATTTGATAAAGAGATTTCTTTCATAGAGTAGAGATCAGCTATAAGAAGGTTTTGTGAAAACAGACCTCTAAGTGGCGTTTGCAGGGAATAAGTGGCGTAAGAGATAAATATTTTCGTTTTTAAACTATTTGACCTACCTGCCTTTGAAAATTGGTAGGAATGTTTCTCTCATGGAGTAAATATCCGCTACAAAACGGGCTTGGAGAAAATTGACCCAAGGGGTGTTGCGGGGGGTTAAGGCAGATATAAATAATTATTTCTTTTTTTTAAACTATTAGACTCACAGTCTTGAAATTTGGTTAGCAGATTCCTCTCATAGGATAGAAATACACTGCAAAATGTGTTTTGTGAAAATCGACCCCTAGGTGGTGTTGCGGGGGTTGAAGGGCGTTATTGATAATTTTTTTGCATTTTTAATTAATTGGACGCACAATCTTCAAATTTTGCTAAGCATATTCCTTTCATAGAGTGCAATTC